>CM071952.1:27182500-27315000 GCA_036784905.1 Acrossocheilus fasciatus | reverse complement strand
AATATCACTCATAATCAATTTTTCACTTAGTCAAATGTTTGGTTTAGATATTTTAGGGATCAACACCAGATTGTTGTTGCACATATCAGAAACATAAATGTATAAAAGACAGACTGCTAAACATAAATATACTAAAGCTTCAGCGGAATCTGCACAAACAGGCACGTTTGTAAGTTGGCGTTGGTGTCGGAGTCACAGCTGCCGTCTAATTCTCTCGCCTGGCATCATGGGAGCCCTGCAGTGAGGCGAGACCCGTGTGTGTGTGTGTGTCAGGCAGGCCGCTTTCCACAAGAGGAGAGTTTCTCCATATGATTTGCTCTTTTTCGGCTGATTTTAAGCCCAGTGTTCAGACGCTCCTGCCTGCCGTCGGTCAGCGGAGCGTTATCTGCTCATCCTTGAGCCCAGAGCGACGCCAATCATCAGTCATCCGTGATCTCCTGCTTACAGGCCAGAAAGAGAAGCATCCGCTTTCTTCCCTCATCTTCATTTTCTTCGTCTCTTCCCTCGTTTAATAAGTGCTGATGTTTGAATTTGACCACTAGTCTCTTGAGCCGCTTCATCCCAGCTGGCATTGAGTCCAAGGACGACACAGCGTGTTCTTCCCATCAATTTTGCCTTTTTAGGAATAAATTACTAACTTGAAAACGGACATAAAAATAAATTAAACCTAAATAGTAAAGTTAGCATAAAAAAAATTAAAAGACTACGCTACTAAAATTATATATATATATAAATAAATGTAGTGTATATATATATATATATATATATATATATATATATAAAAATAATAATAATAATAAATGTTGCCTTGCAGCTAAATGAAGTAGGTTTAATTTAAAGCACTTCAGTTGTTAACTTTTAAAAAATCAATTAAATCCTAACTAGTAATATTTAAAAAAAAAAAAAAAAAAAAAAAAAAACTATACAAATGAATTATTATATTATTTATTATAATATTATTTTACAAAATTATTAAAAATGTAAAATAAAAAAATCAAATATAAAAACCATTTAAAATATAAAAAATATTTTCAAAATATTAATAAAAATAATATAAAAATGTAAAATAATTATATACAATATAGAATAAATATAATATAGAAAATAAATTCAAAACAATAAAATAATAGTAATAAATACAAAAATTTCCTATAATAGTAATATTTAAAAGAAGTAATACAAATGACAAACATAAAAGGAAATTAAAAATAAAAATTATATAAAAAGTAATACAAATGTAGAGCATAAAATAAAATAGTGAAACAATAAAATAAAATAATATAAAATAAATTCAATTCAAAATATTAATATTCAGGATATTCAATAACTAGCTGTCCAACAAACAACTAGTGAACTAGTGCCTGTTATTTACTACTTGATTCACAAAATGAATTCTTTCATTAATAATTAATTTTGTGAATCATAAGCACTATTCTGATCTTGTCTCTTGAGCCGCTTCATCCTCAGCTGGCATTGATTCCAAGGACGATGCAGCATGTCGATTTCTTCGTGTTTTAGTTGATTCCCCGAGCGCTGAGGAAGTTTATCGGACTCACAGACACTCGGCTTGACCTCACACCTCCATTGGCGGATCTGCATTGCGGATAAAACGTCTGCGATCGCTCACTCACACATGATCGCAGGGGAACGTCCGGCTTGTCTGGAGATGTTAGCATCACTGCCAGCGATGATATGGAGTCAGTATGACTGTGGAAAAAAGAAATCTATTCACAAAGGAACACAAATTCTTTACCCATAGTGCAGCTGACTTTGCCTAAAAACACAGTCACAGTTAGGCTTGTGGTTTGACTGACAACGAAAAGCTTGTTAAAAAATACACTTTGGACATTTCTACAGAAAACAGAAAAGAAATAAACAGAAATGCATGTAGATGCATGCAAAAAAAAAAAAAAAATTAAATATTTTCTGATTTTGTCAATTAATTAGACAATATTTTGCAGTTACAGAAATTAATGTTTTCATTAAACGTCATGTTTGATTTCCAGAGGTGTTTTACCTACATAAGATCATTTTATCCAACTTAATTTGATGTATGCATCAAATTTTGCCAAATTCATATAAATAAATTAAGTTAATAAAACAATATATTCTGTTACCAAATAACATTAAATCAGTATCAGCAAAATCTATTTTTGAATTGCAAAAGAGGCCTGCAATTACAGCTGCATAAACAATGCTATGAGATTGTTTTAAAATTAATATTTTGCATATTGAAATATATATTTTTTGAAAAATTAAATGATACTTGAATTAAATGTCATTGAAGTCATTTATTCAACCAGTTCATTTTAACTGGACCCTGCTGATTCATTCAGATAAATGTTTTAAAAATAATATGAATACTGAATTTTTTTAAAGTAAGAAATTATACTTTAAATGAGTAAGTTATTGTAGCCATTCAGATTAATGTTTTTAAAATAATATTTTGAATATGAAATGATAGCTTAGATATGAAACTAAAACTGCCAGTATTATCAGTTATTGAGTCATTTATTCAACCGATTCATTTAAACATCTGATTCATTCAAGAATGAAGCGAGTAACTATTTATTAATGGATCATTGAATCATTGATTCATTCAAACAGGTGATTCTTTCAAGAACAATTCATTCTTGAGTTCATTCGCAAAAACTCCATTTTTAACAATTTTCAATGCATTCCTATTAATCTCAATCAAAATGCAGTTGGGTTATTTTGATTAGGAAAAATTAACTAAAAATACAGCTAACTAACACAATAAAAACATGATAACAGGCCTAATAAAAAACATGATTTTTGACCAAAAAAAAAAAAAAAGTGTTTTTCCAAATAAACTCTTCATTTATGAATAGTTAATTTAATTTAATTTAATTGGTTCAAATGGATGATTTATTCAAGAAGGAAGCTATATGAATGGATATTTCAATCAATGATTCGTTCAAAGGTGATTAATTCAGAAACAAACACACATTTAAAGCCAAAAAGTAATACGTCATCAGTTTTTTTTATTACAAGTTCTCGTAATATCAACCAACTTGTTTAACCGCACAGAATTATCAAATTGAGCTGCTAATTAATACGGGGTGGGGCATCTTTCTTAATGTTGGTCATTGAAAAGTGCAACTCTTTTTTTTTTTTAAGTGACTTTTTTAAATAGACCTAGACATTTCCCCCTTCAGTCGCCTCGGGATAGTCGCTCCGTTCTTCACTGTGAATCACTAGGCTACTAGCTGTATTTAGTGCTGGAATCCGCTCGGCTCGCTAATGTTAACAGCGCAGTTGAGCTAACATCTCCACTTCTGCTGGCACGCTCTCTTCAGCCGAGAAACGGACCATCTGGCGGTCTGGAGCGGACTAAGCCATCGATTCCAACGTTAGCTGAGCGCTTTGACACTTTAGCCAGAGTCTCGCTACTGCTATGAACTCTGACTTACACTGAGTGAAATACTAATATACTGCGTGCTACACAATGTGTACTGCATATGGCTTACTATTAAAAAAATTATGAGACAGTATGCAGTACGAAGTGCTACACATTTTAACTGTAGCATGCTGCCCACATGCTGGTTTAAAGTGAGCGACACAGTTATCATCAATTTGTTAAATAAATAAATAAATAAATGAAATAGCTCATGAGACATCATGTAGTAGCATGAAACGGGAGTAATTTGACTTTTAATAATAATAAAAATAGTTTGTGAGACGGCATGCATTACTGTATGAAATTTAAGGTGCCAAAACTTAGTTTTTAATTAGTGATAAATAGTGATAAATACAGACTTTTAAATAAAAAATGAAAAATGAAAACATTTAAATTTGAATAGGAAAAGTGATCAAATTAAAAAGAATCGATAAAATAAAATGCTGTCCTATATTTTTTTATTCTTTTGCAGAATGCTTTTTTTTTTCACAGAAATATGTCACATTATGGAATAAAATTGCATATTCATGTTGACTTTGAAATTATTCAGTGTATTCAAAATGGTACAATTTACTATTGGTACTATTTTACATTATTTAAATGTTTTAAAATATTTACTATTCACAAAATTATAAAACTACAAATAGCACTAAATTATTTGAGCGATTTTGCTAGCTGATATTCTACAATATTTTTTAAATGTTTTAAAAATTAAATATTAAGTATTTTTAATATTTTAAAATATTTACATATTTAAAAATATATTTTAAAAATTAATTATGATACATATTTTGAGTCATTTTGCAAACTCTCCAAACCCTCGCCTTTTGAAGACATCTTATGCAGCGTTCTTCGGTTGTACCTTTGCATTTCGTAGCACATCACATACCTATACATTCACACAGTGTGTTTAAATAGCAGCAGGTCGAGTGTGTGTTTACACGCGGAGTGAGAGGCAAGCGTCCGTCCGTCCGTTCTGTCCACACAGACTGGGGTTTGTGTACAGAGGATTCTCCAGCTCTCTGCTGCCAGTCTGTGTTTACTCACAGGACAGCTGGTGCCATTTCATTATTGTGTGTGTGTGTGTGTGTGTGTGTGTGTGAGCTCACGGTCATCTGTGGTTTGTCTGTGTGTTGTGGTTTGTGTCATTGTTCTGAACCTGCTCTCTCTCTCACACACACACACACACACACAGGGGCGCTGGATGCTGCATTTGTCCTGATGTCCAAAGTCCTGCGGTGCGACTAAGGGCCAATTTAAAGGACATCTGTTGCTCTTGGCCGACATAACTGGCACACTGATGCAGAATACACACGGGACGCTTGGACAGGAGACGGAGCCGAGCGCACACCTGTAGAAATACACACACACACACACACACACACACACACACACACACACACACACACACACACACACACACAGAGAGAGAGAGTCTGGAAAGGTGAATGTGGCTGAATTACGCTTTTTAGTATTCACATACAATTACATTAAAGTTTCTTTTTTCATTCTTTGATAATGGAGTCAGTGTTACTTAAGTATCATTGAGGTACTATTATAGTTTTAATTAATATTTTGAATGAGTTTTTATTTTGTGTTTTCATTTTCATTTTAGTTCAATTTTGTTGTGTGCTTTTGTCATTTTTATTAGTTTTTTTGTATTTATAGTTTTTTATTTCAGTTTTAGCATCTTATTTAGGACATAAACTTATTTAATTGACAAAAAGTTTATTTTTACATACTTTATCAGACATATTGGAGTATTATTGAGATCCTCTTAGTTTTTAATCAATATTTCAAATTAATCTTTATTTTTAGATTTCTGTTTTAATTTTAATTTTAGTATTTTTGTGTATTTTTGTCATATTTATGATTTATTAATAAAAAGAAAAATATGTCTATACATTTCAGTTTTAGTTTTAGATATTTTACTTCAACAAAATAAATGAAAATGCCTTGGCAACTAGTTGAAATTAAGATTTATATTATATATATGTGTATTATATTATATCGATAAGAGATTTATTTCATTTTAAGAAACAAAAATGTTTTTTATTGTTTTAGTTAACAATTAGATAATAACCCTGAACGGGGTTCTCAGGTAGATCTCTTGTAAGTTTCAACTTTGTATCCCATTTTTTAATACAATAAAGATACAAATGGGACAAAAGTTGACATACAGTAAAAGTATAGAGCTATTAGCTATTAGACTTAACTTAACTTAACTTAACTTAACTTAACTTAACTTATTATCTGATTTGTGTCGCATCTTTTTTACACTTTTTATTATTTGCATAAAATTGCATAGTTTCTTTTTTAGATTTTGGCAGACATAATGGACTTCTCAGTTATTTCTCATCTTTGTCTTTAAGTTGCATCTTACTTTTTAGTAGTTGCATGAAATTGCATAATTTAATACAATTATAATAACATAACATTTTTTATAGAAATAGTCACAAATGAGATAATTGTTGAGTACAGAGCTATTATTTGCACTTGGAGGAATTTGATGAGAAATGTTTGAGTTTGGGATCTCTGATTTTTGTTGAGTCTAAAAGTCTAAATTTCTCAATTTGTCTCTATTTGCGCTCTGTTCAATCTCACCGCTGATATAACTGAGATTTATGAACATACAAAACTATACCATATGCATGTTTAGGTGATGATATACAGTCGCATTAGAGTGTTTTGGTGTTGTTGTTGCTAGGATACGCCATCCTGCAGGCCATCATGGAGAAGGCGGGTCAGAACGGTTGGCAGGTCAGTGCCATCTGTGTTGAGAACTTCAACGACGCCAGTTACAGAAGACTGCTGGAAGACCTGGACCGGAGACAGGAGAAGAAGTTCGTCATCGACCTCGAGGCAGAACGACTGCAGAACATTCTGGAACAGGTGAGGATGACGTCCAATGCATCACAAAGCAAGTCAACATGTAATAAAAACAATCCCATTTACTTCCTTAATATACAATATTGTTATGAACGATTCGTCAGTGCATGTTATTCCAGGCATATAAAAATTCATAATCTTTCTCCAAAATGTAATAAATCACTTTTTAACTCCTCCAACCTCCTGATATATAGACACACAGAAAATGGAATAAAACGCGAAAGCCATTTCATGTTGACTTTGAAATTATTCAACAATTTTAAAAATGCATTTTTAATTTTACAATGTTTAAAAATATTTGTATATTTAAAAAAATAAAATGAAAACATATAAAACTAAATATATCGCTGTAAGTGTTTTGAGCCATTTTGCTAACTGACGTTAAATATTTATTAAAAGAAAGTATTAATTTATTTTGGAAAAATATTTTTAAAAAAAATTTTCGTTATGAAACTATATATATAGTACTGCTTTTGAGCAGTTTTGCTAACCGACTCTGAAATTAATATATCAATATTTCAAATTTATTTTAAATTCTACAATGCGTAAAATATTTTAATATTTACATTTTTTAAATAAATATTTAAAATGTTATATTATTCAAATATTTTAAATATTAAAAATGTAAAAAAAAATATATATATATATATATATATATATATTTAGCTATTTAAAAATATGATTTATTTTAAAATTTGTGAAAAAATTACAATAATTTAAAAATATATTTAAAAATGATAAAACTGTATCTAGTAATCTCTTTGAGCCATTTTGCTAACTGACTTTGAATATTTAAAAAGTATAAAACTTAATGTTTATTTATCTAAATATTTTAAAATATATATTTTATTTAAATAATATTTTTTTTAATTATAAAAAAGTATATTCTACAATAATGTTTACATTTAAAAGTGTTTATTCATTAATAGAAAATACTAATTAATTTTTTTAAAAATGTTTAGATGTTTAGATTTTTTAAAAATATATTTAAGTATAAAACTATATATTACTGTAAGTTTTGCCAGCTGCCTTTGAAATTATACAATATTTTTAAAATGTATTTTTTTTAATGTTTTGAAATATATATATATATATATATATATATAAAACATTATAAAACATAATCATACACATATACTGCACACACACACACACACACACACACACACACACACACACACACACACACACACACACACACACACACACACACACACACACACACACACACACACACACACACATATATGCATGCACACCTAACTTCTCCAAAACATCGACTGACACAATGCACAATGACCCTGAATGTGCACAGAAATGATTTCTGATTGGCTAAAAAAATCACAGGCCCGACTCCCTAACTAATTTTTTGCGGTTTGCAGAGTCCATGACTGTCACAGCTTCACAAAAGCCATTCCAGTAATATCTGTCAGGTAGCAGCCACATTTATTGCGTCTTCCAAAAATTCCAAAAATACGAAATCGCTTATAGCACCTTTAAAGGAAAAGCATAGAAACACAAATCACAGCGAGCCGGAGGGATCAGTGTTTTCCTCCCGGCCTGTGATTTGTTATTTTCTCTGTGACTCCTCCCGGCTGCGGAGCGTCTCGCTGTTCCTCACAGAATATGAGCACGCTCTGTCTGTCATGTACACCGAAACTCAGAATAACATGATGTACAGAGAGACAGAGACGAGAACAGGTGCTTTCAAAACTGCTGCCAAACATCCTGAAACAGACACATCACAGTGACCTGAGCCCAATGAACATCTCACTCACAAACAGACAGAACAAGCACCGTATCTACAGCACAGCAGCATTTCTCATACTGCACCTTACACTTCAGGTCACTGAGGTCAAATACCTTGTCATGACAAGAACCTTACTGAGCAGCTTCATTAAACATGTAGTTTAGTGCCATTTGAATACCGGTGCCAGCATTAATGAAAGAATACCATAAAAATTAAATCGTTTTTGAAAGAAATTAATGCTTTTATTCAGCAAGGATGCATTAAATTGATCAAAAGTGGCAGTAAAAACATTTATAATGTTACAAAAACTTTTTTTAAGGTCTTTTTGGCAAGTTTTACAAGCACAAGTTAAATTGTCTTCAGAACATGTGAACATATTTATTATTAAATTAGAAAAAATATTAAATATAAAATAATTACAGTAATAATTATTTTAATATTAAAATTCATTAATTAATATAAATTTATAAATACATACATTTATTGATTTTTTTTAGAATATATAATTTATTTTAGTATAACAATTAATTTAATATAATTCTCATGTTTGTTTATTCATTTAAAAAATGTAATTCATTTAAAATAATTTAACATAATCTCAAATTCATTTTATTCATTTAAAAATGTAATTCATTTAAAATAATTTAATATAATCTCAAATTCATTTTATTCATTTAAAAATGTAATTCATTTAATATATTTTTTTATAAATTATTTTCGTTTTTTATAAATTCGTTTTAATTATAAATTAAAACAGCTACAATATTACTGTTTTTACTGTATTTTTGATCACATAAATGAAGATTTGGTGAGCAGAAGAGACTTATTTTAAAATAATAAAAAAATCTAATAATTTTTAATATTACAATTTATAAATGTATGTTAATTGATTTATTTTAAAAATATATAATTTATTTTGATATAATATAATTAATTTAATATTTTAATTATTTCTTTCCTATTTACAAATAATATAAATTTAATATATTTTTATTTTTAGTAATCTTTTAAAAAAATCTGCTTTGCAATCAGAATTTTTACTAACTAAAAAATGAACTGCAATAGAAAACAGCTATTTTAAATTTTAATAATAATCATCATAATTTCTTTTTACTATATGTTTAAGACTTCTTTCAAAAACTTAAAAAAAAAAAAATTCAAAAAAAGTCACTCATCCCAAACTTTTGAATGCTAGTATACACTAACGTGCCTAATGTGTAGCAGCTCCATGTTTCTCGAGCGGTAATGATGTTCAACACGAGCAGCAGAAGGAGTCACAGCTCAGCTCTCTGTACGTCTGATCTATGAACTCTGCGATTGCGGGCCGTGTTTGATTGTTGCATGCTCCGTCTGTTCCTCAGGCAGACCTCTGAGGTGCCCATCTATCAGCCTGACAGCAGACTTGGCAAATACAACCACACACACACACACACACACACACACACACACACACACCGTCTCGCAGTTGGACATAGTCAGGTACAAAATCAACAGATTGTTCTCTCTACATGCCCTGCCAGTCCTGCCAGCATGTTCCTCGAGCAGATGTGGATCTGGCATCAGCGTCTGCTGATCTTACACCGATACCGCTTACACACTAGACAAATCTTACATCCAGCAAAAGATATCTCGCATTGTTAAATTTTGATTTAAAAACACATTTGAAAAAGACAATTTCCTGAAAGGACGAGTTCCCACAAAAATTAGAATTTTTCTGAATATATCCTCACCCTCAGGCCAGCCGAGATGTAGATGAGTTTGTTTCTTCATCAGATTTGGAGAAATGTAGCATTGCATCAGTGTCTCAGCAATGGATGCTCTGCAGTGAATGGGTGCCGTCAGAATGAGAGTCTAAACAGCTGATAAAAACATCACAATAATCCACACCACTCCAGTCCATCAGAAACAAATCCATCATTAAGATGTTATTTTACTTCAAACCAAGTTCATAATTCATAATAACACTTCCTCCAGTGAAAAAGTGGTCTGGTCTGAATCAGGAGAGAAATCTGCACAGATCAAGCACTGTTTACAAGCCAAAATAAAACCAAGTTCCAAACAAATATGTGGGTGGGTTTTGATGTGAGAGACAACAGGAGATGGACTTTTTCACTGGAGGAAGCGTTATTATGGATTATGGACTTGGTTTGAAGTAAAATAACATCTTAATGATGGATTTGTTTCAGCTTTTGTCTTCTCCAGATGTTAACTGATGGACTGGAGTGGTTCTAGCAGAGGCATTCTCATTCTGACGGCACCCATTCACTGCAGTGAGACACTGATGCAATGCTACATTTTTAACTTTTTTAGTTCAAACCATTGCTTCTGGCTAGTCCATAATCCATAATATTGCTTCCTCCAGTGAAAAAAATCCACTTCAGGCATGACAAAAGTGTTATTTTGAGATGATTTACTTGCTTGGATTCTAATTGGTGGAGAGTTTGCAGAATTATGGGTAATGTAGTTTCTTACCAAGAATTCCGCTGTTGAACACAATTATTTACAAACATAAGGCCAGGCTGATGGCTTCAATAAAAGCATACACCAACGATTAACAACCTCACAGTAAGCCTGTCTTTATAGGTTTGTAAGTTATTGTTAAAAATCAATTTACCTTCTACCTTTCATTCAGATTTAAACTGCAATTCTGCATCCTATTTGCCACAGTAATCAAAATTCTAATTCACTGGAAAGCAATTCTGAAATGCACACAATGTCTTGGAACCTAAACTCTGTAAAAATACTTATTTATATACACTTTTCCAAGTATAGGTAATACATCTGTTGGCTGAATTACTGAAGCGTGTAATAAAATAGTCTTTGTGCTATTTACACTTTACTCATTCCCCGTATTTCTCTCTCTCTCTCAGATTGTCAGCGTGGGCAAACATGTGAAAGGATACCACTACATCATCGCTAACCTGGTGAGTGCTGGCGCGGTTTATCCAGTGATGGCGCGCTGGAGGATATGAACAAATGTAGAGGACAGCGTGTCCTCTGGCTGTAATTCTCTGTGTAACGGAGCTTCGCTTTCCTGAACAAAACCAGAACGCAGTATTACATTTTGGCACAATGATTCCTCAAATGAAGTGCACTAGTGCTTTACTAAGTGATCAAACACACCATTTTCAGCTGTTGGATGATAATGCACATGTAAAATCCTACAGAATGTAAACAGAGACTTGAGGATGCAGGACTTCTTTAGTTTGTTTATTAAGAAACCACCTAACAACCACCCAGAACACCATAGCAACACCTTAGCAACCCTGTCAATCACCCACAACACCCTTTGTGGCAATGAGTTTTATAAGCACCAGGTAAATTTAAAATCTAGTTACAAAAATCTCATTTCATATTATTAAATTACAATAATTATTATTTAATATTAGAAATAATTACAGTAATAATTTTTAATGTGTTTTCTTTTTCGAATAATTTTTAAGCATTTTTTAATTATTATTTTTTACATATTATATTATATAATTAATTATATATTTAATAGTTTATTATTAATTATACAAAATACAATTCATTTAATATAATTTTTTTAATCCAATGTAATGAATTTTAATCAACTTAATATCATTTTGATGTATTTGTAAGTACCTCTCTTATAAATGTTTAATATAGAATTTTAATTCATTTAAAATAATTATTTAATATAATGTAATACATTTTATTGCATTTAATATAAAACCTTTTTATATTTTATACTGTAAGTCCAATTTTTTTTAAAATAATTATATAAATTTATTTTAACATACTTTAATTAATTATTTCATTTAATCTAATTTTGATGTATTTGTATGTAATATTCTCTAATTAATCTGAGTGAATCATCTAGCAACCGCCTCCAACACCCTAGCAACCACATAGCAACAAACTAAACATCACTCAGATCATCTTAGCAACCATGAATCAATGCCCTGGCAACACTGCACCTCTCACATCTTTTTTTAATGTATCTGCATTTATCTTTCTCTAATTAATTTGTGCAAATCACGTAGCAACCACCCAAACACCAGAGCAGCACAATGATGAGTTTTGCACCTCTCAGACACTGTAAAACTCAATCTGGATGATAAATTCATCTGAACTGCTAGTTAGTCTGAAGGAATTTGCAGTCTTGTTCAGTTTTGGGGACTCTGACTATGATGGACTGCTGAACCTGAACTTTGTTATGTGTGATTTATCGTTGCTTATTTTGTGCAGCGCCTTCGTAACGTATTCTGCGTTGACATTTGTTAGCGTCAGCATCTGGGATATTAAGAAATGTTATAACTCACTCCGTCTCATATTCGTTCCATCAATCTCCCTTTTACACCTCTTTATCTTGTGAATGAATCAGCTGCATTCGCTCTGACTCTGATTTGCTCTGTCTTTCTGTCGGCAGGGATTTAAGGACATTTCTCTTGAGAGGTTTATGCACGGCGGGGCAAACGTAACTGGTTTCCAGTTGGTGGATTTCAGCAAACCGATGGTGATCAAACTAATGCAGCGCTGGAACAAGCTAGACCAGAGGGAATATCCAGGATCCGAGAGCCCACCCAGGGTAAGCAAATACATTTACAACATAATTAAACGCAAACGCAAACACCAATAAACCAGAATAGCAAACACTTGTGTGCACACTTTATTTTTCTGCATTGTTTCAGCACCCAATTCACTAAAGGAATGAATGCAAACGTGCTCGGAGATCTGTGCTAAACGCCACTGAACCCATTAGCAGAATAATTCCTTATCTACTCAAACAGCGTGTTTCGAAATCGCCCGGCAAATGGCAGGTTGGTTTAAATCAGGTTGGAACCCTGATAATCCTGTCGGACGCATGTGGCAGAATTCCAGGCACAGATGTTTAGCCAATCAAACTGTGACAGGACGCATTCTTCGTCAAGCTTTAGCCAATGAGATTCAACGAGCAGCTGCCCAGGCAATATTTGAGTCAATTAAACCATGACAGACTGCAGCCGGAGCCACGTTTAGCCCGTCTGTTGGGGAACGTGTGTAATAAAGTCTAAATACAAGTAAATACATGTTTTAAGTTGTGTTTTGAAGACTTGGAAACCATTCTAGTTTTCCAAGAGACAAATTAACATTTAGCGGCGTAATTAAAATCTATCAAATAATGTGTTTTTCCAATTTTTATAATGAAAGCAAAACATTAATAATTTATTAAAATACAGAATTTTTTCAAATTTTTATTTTATTTCAGCTTCAAACTGTATTCAATAATCATGTAATGTAATCATATTTATTTATAATATAAATTATATAAATATAGACGTAAATACATGTAAATATTTTCAAAATATATACTGTATGTGTGTGTATTTATATATACATAATAAATATACACAGAACAAACACATATATTATGCAAACAAAAACTTTTATTTTGAATGTAATTAATCGCGATTAATCCTTTGACAGCACTAATATATATATATATATATATATATATATATATATATATATATATATATATATATATATATATAAATTTTAGTAAATATTATATATTAAATACTAAAAAAATACAAAGTACTATATATATATATATGTAAGTAAAATATATTAATATATTTACACATATATTAAAAAGTATACTGATCAATTCCTGTTTTTCATTCCCAAATTTAAGATCTATTAATATGATTATTAAAATGTTTGTTGTAATATTTTAGATATGTTTAAGATTTTTTAATTTAGACCTTAATTTTCATAAAACTTAATTTTTTATACTTGAAGGACCCACAGGAATGCTAAGACCCGCATGCTCCTAAATAAATTGTACAGTTCGCACACATCTATTCTTAGTCGCAAGTACAAGTGAACTGCTCGCACAGTACCACACAAAAAGTATTACAGTTCTCCATAACTAGAAAACAAGACAAATATACTCATTAAGACAATTTTGTGCTGCATAACCTCACCTCATTGTGCTGTCCTCAGCTCAAAAACCTTGCCTTCCCCCTGTTGATAACATGGAGCTCCTTCTCTACTCCCATTGATTAGCACTTCCATCCTGCAGCCCTTGCTATAAATTACCAGAGGAACATCAGACCAATCTTTACGGTTTCATTAGAGCACACTTTACAGGCAAGAGCCCTCACTATCTCCATCTCTTGCTCGCTCTTGATTTTCTGCATCTCGCTCGCTGACTCCCCCTTTAATGATTGTTGTTTGTTCCTGTCTTTCCCTCAATGTTAATTGGATGTTATTATGCCTCTGCTAGAACCATAAATCTTGATTTCCGCTGATCAAGTTCATTCATAACGACCGGTGTCAGTGCAGACCCAGCCACTGAGACTCGTTCTGTCTTATTGGGACGATTTACTCATGCAAATAGCCGTGCTTTTGTATTTGTTTATGGAAATAACAACAGATGAAAATCCATTTTGATTGTTGAGCGTTTTTTTCTTACCACTAGTGGTACCTCATAAAAAGAAAAACAATGCACTGTTTTCCCCAGCAATCTCTCTGGATCTTTACTGCTCTGTAGCAACAATCTGTACTGCTTTACAGCTAAATAGCTTTTCCAGTAACAAGTAGCGGCGGTGCTACATTGCAGTTTTATGTCACATTGCATAACGCACGCAGCCTTACAAGCGAGCAGGCGAAGGCAATAATCAATGCGCTCACCTAAAATGCCCTCTCTGCTGCATTTACATCTACTTTAGGCACTAGGACGGCTCTGCATTATACTTGATATGTGATTGTAAACAGGAAGCATGGCTAATGTAGTGTGAATGAAGTAAAGACATAATATTCCTTTTACCTCCTCAGTACACATCTTCATTGACATACGATGGTGTGCTAGTGATGGCGGAGGCGTTTCGGAATCTGCGCAGACAGAAGATCGACATCTCTCGCAGAGGCAACGCTGGAGACTGCCTGGCCAATCCGGCTGCTCCTTGGAATCAGGGCATCGACATGGAACGAACTCTGAAACAGGTGAGAGCGGGTGGGATAGTGAAAGACAGGTGAGAATTGATTGGACGCTGTGAGACAGGTGAGAGTGGGCGGGACTCTGTACAACAGGTGGGAGTGGGCGGGACTCCAAGACAGGCAAGGTTGGATGGGATGTTATCTGAAAAATGAGAGTGGGTGAGATTCTACAACAGGTGGGAATGGGTGGGACTCTGTACAGCAGGTGCGAATGGGCGGAGCTCTATAACAGGTGTGAATGGGCGGGACTCTATATGGCAGGTGCGAATGGGCGGGACTCTGTATCGCAGGTGGGAATGGGTGGGACTTTGAAATGACAAGTGGGAATGGGTGTGACTCTACACAGCAGTAGCAAATGGGCGGGACTCTATATGGCAGGTGCGAATGGGCAGGACTCTATATGACAGGTGCGAATTGGCGGGACTCTGTGCGGCAGGTGGGAATGGGCGGGACTCCAAGATAGGTAAGACTGGGTGGGATGCTGTCTGAAAAATGAGAGTGGGTGGAATTCTACAACAGGTGGGAATGGGCAGGACTCTGTACAACAGGTAGGAATGGGTGGGACTGACATGTAAGACTTGGCGGGAAGCTGTCTAAAAGATCAGAGTGAGTGTCTAAAGGTCGTTGCACACTGAGTCCGAAAATTCTGTATGCGTTTTTTCATATTTGTCATCCTAAAAATTAATCTCACACTGAGTCCGATGCATATTAATCAATCTGTTGCGAAAAATTCGCCAAAAAATACAAAATGCAAGCAGTGATGATTTTGTTGTCCTAAAAAGAGAAAAAGAAAGAGGAAATATTGGGTCCATCCAATCCTGAGATAGAGAGGAAGGAGAGTTCCCCTTCCTTAAGGCTCAGTTTGATGCTTTGCTAGCAATACTGGAGCCACATATTAAAAAGAATATCACCAATTCCTGTGAACTCAGTGTGCAAGGACCCATAAAGTGCCATTCAGATGCTTGTCAGATGCCATTCTGGATTTTGGCGTTCGCTTGTATGGTGGCTCTGAATTGTTAAAAAAAAAAACTCTCAAAATGCTTCTAATGGGTGTGAAAAATGCAAAAAATTTAACCTGATCCAAATTGGGTTTTTTTTCTGATGGGCGAAAGTTTCGAAGGCAGTGTGCAAGGACCTTAAAGGGGTCATCGGATGCAAAATTCACTTTACAAGTTGTTTGAACATAAATGTGTGTTGGAAGTGTGTGTACACATCCATCCTATAATGATAAAAATCCACCCAGTGTTTTTTTTTTTTAAATCCCTGTTTTAAAATCCCCTTTCTCAAATCAGGCTGTTCTGAGATTCCTGTCAGAATGACGTAGTTCCGTACAGGCCACTCCCATGATAGTTGATTGACATCTTACCTTAGACCCGCCCTGAGTGAGCTGAGAGCTGTCTTCTTCCGGTACAGGGGAAGACAAGATGTCTTCGATTAAGCGATTTAGACATTTTGTTGTTGGATGTAATCATGAATATAGCAGTTGTCATTTACTCCCGACATCTGAGCCGCTGAAGACCCAGAGGATTAACGTTTTTTTTTCATCCCCGATCTACATAAATGTGTCTATGTTCGCCCAAATCATTCGTGATCCAGCTTTATCTACAGAAGAAGTGAGTATAATGGTTTTTATGAATCTTTGCAAATCGCTTTTCCTAATAATGTGCTAGTTAGCCAGTTTCGCGGCTGAAGTTTAGTATGCTCCATAGATATATATACCTAGATGCCTCATTATCGACTGTTTCAATGGGCCATCCGTCATTTTTGGAACGGTCTGCGAATCTTTGAGCGCATTGACTGTTTGCGTCTACAACAGCAAGTTATACGCTTGTATATTTTTGAATATTCATTGATTATTACAAGATGGCTGACGCGTTGAATAGGGAATCTACACATATCTATGGTCTGCTCATCACTCCACGGAAGAGAGGGGCGGAGTCAGCAGAGCTCATTAGCATTTAAAGCAACATGAACTAGAACAGCGTGCTGAAAACAGAGCTGATTTTGACAGGGTAAAGAAGGTGTTTTTTACACTACCATTGAGAAATTTTAACCAAAGTATGTTATAGACTTTTTCATTAAGACCCTAAAGAATCATATCAACTTGTGTAAAATGGGCATCCGATGACCCCTTTAAAACGGACAAGACTGGGTGGGATGAAAAATGAGAGGGTGGGATTCTACGACAGGTGGGATTGGGTGGGACTCTGTACAATGGGTTAGAGTGGCTGGAGCACTACTTAAAAGGTGAGTGAGGGCAAAATTGAAAGACAGGTGAGACTGGCGGGATGCTTTTTGACTGGTAAGTTTGGGTAGGGCTCTGTATGACAAATGGGAGTGGGCAGGACTGTCTAAAAAGGTGAGAGTGGGTGGGAAGCGGGATGCTGTCTGACAGGTAAGAGTGGGCAGGACTCTGTCCAACAGGTGAGAGTAGATTTGATGCTGTTTGACAGGTAAGAATTGGCAGGGCTCTGTACTGAAGTTGGGAGTGGGCGGAACACTGTCTGAAAGGTAAGAGTGAGCGGGACTCTGTACGACCGATGGGAGTGGGTGGGACTAAATGGGGGCTCGGCAATGTAAGATGCAAAGGATACATAAACTTGCTATCAAATCTGACATGCTTTAACTCATCTAAAAGGTTTAATCCACTTAGCAAAATAAGTTAACTTTGGCCCATGTTTACCAAAAGTGATGCATGTTCTGTCTTACTAATACTTCCTTGTGTATGTGTGTGTGTGTGTGTGTGTGTGTGTGTGTGTAAAGGTGAGAATCCAGGGTCTCACTGGGAATATCCAGTTTGATCATTATGGACGCAGAGTCAACTACACCATGGACGTTTTTGAGCTAAAGAGTAACGGCCCCCGCAAGGTCAGACACACAACACACTTTCATGCATTCAGACACACAGAAGCATCCATTTATACAGATACACACCGTAATTTTACCTGGAAGCCCGCACACACAGGATTGATCACCCCATCGTCTATCATCTGCAGATCGGTTACTGGAACGACCTAGATAAATTGGTTCTGGTCCAGAATGAGCTCTCCATGGGAAATGACTCTGCTATGGAGAACAGAACGGTTATCGTTACGACTATAATGGTAATGTACACGCAACCACCCACATCTGCAGACTTACACATGTAGCGCCATCTAGAGTGAGCAGGACACATTACATCAGTTAGACATACTTGAATAAAACTCACTTGCATTGCTCTGGACTGTATTGGTGAGAAAAACGAGGAAAGACAGCGAGCCAGTGAAAGAGAGAGAGAGCTGACTGTGCATTAGTTCCTTTATCATGTTAATGTTATCAGTTTAGCCATAGATAAAAGAACAGGGGGGTTATCCTGAAGAAAAAAAAGTTAACATATGCGTTTGAGGTTGATGTCAAAATTTCCCTTAAAAAATGCACCACAGTAACCATCGTTTCCAACAAATCACCATAGTTATAGCAGTCATTGTTAAGGCGCTGTCCCACTAGCTGACTCAATTTGATTTTGGTCAGGGGTGTCAAACCTACTGACTGTTTTTGCCGAAAAGTCGGAGGTCTGTCACACTCGGCGATTAATAATGGATGAGATGACAGACTAAAAGACTGCCTGTGACATTTCCATCCCATTCTGTCACGAACTGCTGAAATAAGAACAGGAGCACCATGCAAGCAATTATAACAGGCTGAATTTGATTATACAAATGTACAGATACGCTGTATGACTTTGCATTCGCTGTCAGTTCTTTAGCGTGAGAACATTTACTTTTATATTAATGCATTTGGTAGGTGCTTCAATCCAAAGTCAATTACACTGCATTCATGCATTCCTTGGGAATGCAACCCATGACCTTGGCATCATGTTCTGCTATTTAAGCTGCATGAATGCCATATTGCACACAGAAGAAGCTCAATGGTCACTGCTCAAAGGCCATGAGAGCCGCCCACTTACTGGCTCAGGCTATTACAAACTTGCTAAAAGTTGTATTTTAGTCAGGGGCATTAACAAAAGATTTGAGTCACTATCTGACCTTTGATTCTACAACAGCTCATGGCTGAAAATCGATTTTGCAGGACATCAGCATTAAAGCCCAAAAAACTTAGAACCTTTTAGCAATTAAAATTAGACAAGCTCAAAGTGTTCATATTTTAGAAATTCTAATTTATCAGTCACTGTTTCGAACATTTTATTTAAAACATTTTTAATTTCGAAAATGTCAACAAAAATTCTAAAAAGAACATTATGGACACAGAATAAAAAAAAAAAAAATGAAAAAGGACATTTTGGCTTTTTCTCTCACATTATTAGCATTTTCTCACAATTCTGTGGTTATATCTCACTATTCTACATTTATATCTCACAATTCTGGGTTTATATCATGCAATTCTGTGTTTACTGTATATCTCACAATTCTGCATTTATATCTTGCAATTCTGTGTTTATATCTCGCAATCCTGCATTTACTGTATATTTTGGAATTCTGCGTTTAGATCTCGCAGTTCTGCGTTTACTTTGTATCTCACAATTCTGTTTATATCTCGCAGTTCTGCATTTAGTGTGTATCGCAATTCTACGTTTCTATCTCGCAATTCTGTTTTCTGTATATCTTGCAATTCTGCATTTTTATTTTATATCTTACAATTGTTTATATCTTGCAGTTCTGCGTTTATATCCCGCAATTCTGCATTTATATCTCACAATTCTACATTTATTTCTTACAACTCTGCATTTATTTCTCACAATTCTGCATTTACTGTATATTTTGCAGTTCTGAGTTTATATTTTGCAATTCTGCATTTATATCTCACAGTTTTGTGTTTACAGTAGATCTTGCAATTATGAGTTTATATCTCGCAATTCTGTTTTCTGTATATCTTGCAATACTGCGTTTATATCTCACAATTCTACATTTATATTTCGCAATTCTTAGTTTATCTCTCGCGATTCTGCATTTATTTCGCGTAATTCCACATTTATATCACAATTCTGCATTTATACCTCGCAGTTCTATGTTTACTATATATCTTGCAGTTCTGCATTCATAACTCACAATTCTGAGTTTATATCTCTGACTTTGAGAGAATTATCCTGTGGTGGAAAGAAGCTTGCATAGAACATAAGATATCAAATGAATGTTTTAATTTTAATTTTGAGAATTGTGTATGAGAAGTGCTATAAAATAGCACTGTTTTATTATTACATAAATATACACTGTCTGTCCTTCAAAAAATATTTAAAGTTTTTTAAATGCTTTCCATTTTTTTTAACTGCTGCCCCGGTTAGTAACTGTAGTAACAATGGTATTTCGGTGGAAACTATGGTCAGTGTGGTAAATTCTGTAAGGTATTAAACAGGGAAAAGAGCGATAGAAGATTATACCTTAGCAGGCTCCTCCTCTCTCTCTCTCTCTCTCTCTCTCTCTCTCCTTCTCTGTCTCTCTTTTCTTTTCTGCCGTGCGCTTTTTAAGGCGATGGAGAATTTTACCTCTGCAGGATCGTCATCGTTTCCATCACTGCTAAAGAATCCGCTGTTCAGACACTGAGCAGAGAGAAGAGGACGAGACAACCGTGAGACACCAGAGAGATTAATGATTCAGCTGTTTTCAGACCCTCTTCAGCTGGGACTGCAGCGTTAAACATTCACTAACATTCAGCCCACGTACTCCAAGTGCAATGCCAAGGGTGTAAAAAGCAGCTTCGTGGGTATTTCGATTTGTCTTCTTGTGATTGCTTGCCCTTGCTTTATGAAATACATAGTTGGCATTTAAAGGCATCATGAAATCGAAACAGACCCGACGATCGAAACAAATGTCCCTGCTCTCATTGCGCACGATATTTAAGTGCATGTTAATCTAAAAAATGTGTTTTTATGATCTTTAAATGTAATAACTTTCTCTGCCTACGCAACCACAACTTTTTTGCTAATATAAACAAGGTCACATGGGCATTTATACAGACCAATAATACACTGTAAAAAGTGAAAGTTGACTTAACTTAAAAAATTGAGGAAACCCATTGCCTTAAAATTATTAAGTACATAATAATTAAAAAAAAAAAAAAAAGTAAAGTGAACTTGACAATTCAAATAACTTATTTTTTAATTATCATTTACTTAAAAATTAAGGCAACGGGTTTCCTCAATTTTTTTAAGTTAAGTCAACTTAACACTTTTTACAGTGTATCAATGATAAAATTCTGATTATATAAATTCAAGCCCAAACATTCGTTTCCTACATAATATTCAGTTTTACTCAGAAATATTAAAAATTACAAATGATTTTATTAGTCATCAAGATTTGATGAAAGTTTGTGTGCGTGTGTGTGTGCGTGTGTGTGTGTGTGTGTGTGTATGTGTGTATGTGTGTTAAACAAATATAGTTAAAAATATATACTTTTTTAATAAATGTACTAACATGTTGCAAGAAACCATAAACTGTTTTAAACTTTTCATCAAATCCTGATGAATAAGATCAAGTCCTGTCATTTATTATTTTCCAAATACTATTGAGAAATATTTTATATTACAGCAATATAAATATATATATAAAATCAGTAACATGTTAAAAACAAAAGTAAATAAAAATGTATACGTTTTTAATGAAAGATGCCACACTTCATTTCATGTTATTGTAAAAAAAATAAAATAAATAATAATAATTTTTTCCGGAAAATGTAATAACTTTATAGTCTGCTGATGTAACCATGGTCACATGGGTGGGATAAAATTTATATTAACCAATAATATCATAGCAAATGATTCAATTAAACAGTGAAAGATAAAATCAAATCACAATCTCTATTTATAATGTTCACTCTGTAAGTCAGAGCTTTATGGCACAGTCTTGTAACGTCACATTATTGTGTTGCCTTTAAATGTCCAGAAAAACTTCAGACGATTGTGTTTCTTGAAGGTGTGATTACCTCAGATGCTGTTTTTCGTGTTTATGGAGGATGATCTCCATTATTTATGTGACAATGAAATGATCCTCTAACAAAGATGTTGCCCTGAAACTTTAAAGTGCAGGCGTGATTGTATATTCATCGTGCATCATTCAAAACTGAATTGAGATGGCATTATAATGTCCAGTTCAATACCTGAATCCCGTTTTTGATTCAGAATTGGCTTCTCTTTGTGACACACCTTACAGCATCTCCATACCAAACACAGCATACAGGAAGCAGCTCGTTTCGGTCGTCACGGTGACAGTTTTGCAAAATAGATTTATTTATGCCCAGATACGGCGAGTCACGGCCTTCATATGGAATATAAAAGCCTGGTCTCTCATTTCTGATATGGATTTCATCCTTGGTTACACACACAGTGGCTGCTGAAGTGTGTGTGTGTGTGTGTGTGTGTGTGTGTGTGTGTGTGTGTGTGTGTGTGTGTGTGTGTGTGTGTGTGTGTGTGTGTGTGTGTTGTTGCACTGATGTGTTTTATTTGCACCTGAAAAAGTCGATATGGATTCAAAACTTACCCTGTTTATTTTCTTTATTTTCTAAAACTACATTTTAAAGTAAATTTGATACCCCTTCATTAAAATGCAATATTCCAGGTTATTAAAACTTACAGTAGGAATTGTGCATTTTAAAATGAAAAAGTAATCATTATTTATTCACCTTCACATCACTGCAAACTGTATGACTTTCTTTCTTCTGTGGAAGCGAAAAAAAAAGATATTTGTTTGTAGTGCTGATTATTTGTAGTGTTGATGTACTAATACAAATATAAATAATTTAATTTAAATAATATAAATAATTTAATAATACAAGTAATTTTAGTCTAAATATTTTTTGTTCTATAAATATAGTTTGTTTAAAAATAAATTACAAGTATATTTACTCAATAAAAAGTATATTTATTCGAAACACATTTTGTCCACTTATACATAATGAGGGACGAAAAGGAATTATTTCATAAATTAAATCATAAATATAAAAATTAGATCATTTAAAAAAATAAAAACAAAATCCAAATAAAACACCTACTAAAATAGATTAAATATTTGATTTCTTTACCTGTATGCCATGAGAAAATAACCAAATACAAGTATATTTAAGTATAATATACTTGTAATTCATTTTTTATTAAACTGTATATATTTACTAGTAAAAATGTAAATATTTACTGAATGAAAAACATTTATTCTAAACACTTTGTACAAAAAAGGGACTAAAAGGAATTATTTCCTAAATTAAATCATAAAAGTTTAGATTTAAAATAATTAAAAAATCAAAATAAATGTAATAAGACTAACATCAGAGAGCCGTGAACCTGCAATTGTGCTGTTAAATTATTGAAATAATTTTAAATCTCATACATATTTAAAGTCAAAAAAAGTTTGTGAATTTGTGCTCAGCTGCTGCTGTAACTAATGCAGCCTTTCCAACATCTTGCCAATACTTAATGCCATGTAAATATAAAAATTATTACGGCAATAATAGCAAATAATGATACAAATGAAAAACACAAATCCCCATAAATATACACAGAAATGAACCTGACCTTCAGCCTCCGCAGCGCTTGCCTCTGGGGTCTCAGATTTCCCACAATCCACTGCAGAGTCACATTCAGCTCTGACTCCATTCTGATATGAATCACAGCCACATTAATTCGACATAAATAAAACATTAATATATCTGCTACATTATATCAGTAGAACGGGCCATTTCATGTTGACTTTAAACAAGAACTATTTAATTACACAATGTGAGCACAAACAAACGGGGCAACGCTTTCTATAAATAGACACATTAATTAATCTGATGAGAGTTCTGGAATCGATCAAGCGTAAGTGTGACAGATGCAGAGCAACGTATCGCGATGCACAAGCAGCACATCCAGATGTGTGTGTGTGTGTGTGGACATGTGAGCTTCAGGCGGAGAGAGAGAGAGCGATTGCGGAGTAACTGATAGCTGTAATTAGTGTAACTCCGGGCTGAGGAGATGTGAGGCATGTTCCTCCTATGTAACGTTCATTAACTCCATGCCTGCAGACAGCAGCTCATCTATCTACACTGAAGCCTCACACACACATCCGTTCATGTTTGTGTCCATTCATTCCTTCTCTTTTCTTACTTTAATGTCCTTCATCTGAAGGAGACGCGGGCCGCTGTGTCCACCCACTCACTGTTTTAGAGAAATTATTCAGGCGTAATTCTGAGTTTCGAGGAATAGTTCACTCAAAAATGAACATTTGATGAAACTTTACTCACCCTCAGGCCATCCCAACATTTAGATGAGTTTGTTTCTTCATCAGATTTGGAGAAATGTTGCATTGCATCAGTGACTTAACAATGGATGCTCTGCAGTGAATGGGTGCCGTCAGAACGAGAGTCCAAACAGCTGATAATCACAATAATCCACACCACTCCAGTACATCAATTAATGTCTTGTGAAGACACAAATCTATCATTAAGATGTTATTAACTTCAGACTATTGCTTCTGGCTAAAATATGAGTCCATAATCCATAATAACGCTTCCTCCAGTGAAAAAGTGCATCTCCTGTTGTCTCTCACATCAAAACCCACACATATTTGTTTAGAGCTGTTTTGGCTTGTAAATGGTGTTTGATCTGCAGATTTCTCTCCTGATTCACACCAGACACTTTTTTCACTTTGGAGATCTGTATTTTATTATCTATATCTATTAATGACATGCTGACAATAACTACAGATAATTGCAATTAGCTCCAGTCTCATGCGAGCACTTAATGGTAGTTTGGTGTCACATTTTCATCATTTCTTTGCAGTGCTGCCTTCTTTTATTCTGTGCGTCGATTGATTGTATATTTATGTATTTACTGGCAAATAAATAAATAAATAATCTGAAGATAAATAACATGTATATTTACTCAAAACACTTCTTGCTCAGTAAAATTATTTATTTAATGGTAAATATATAAACAATGTGTTTAAAAAAATTAATTTCCTCTAAATGCACTTTTTGTTTAGTAAATATACTTGCAATTTCTTTTTAAAAAAAGTTCATTTATACACTTCGTAAATATATAAACAAATTATTTATTTTAAAAATGACAAGTATATTCACTCTAAACAAAGTTGTTGCTCAGTAAAATTTATTATATTTACTCAAAACACTTATTAATTATTTACTAGTACATATATACATATTTATTTAAAAATAAATCAAATGCACTTTTTGTTCAGAAAATATATTTGTAATTTCTTTTTAAATAAATGATTAATTTATACACTTACTAGTACATATATAAATAATAATTTCTGTTAAAAATATTATTGTATATATTTACTATATATTTACTAATATATAAATAATTTATTCGAAAAAAATTACAAGTATATTTACTCTAAACAAACTTCAGTAAATTTATTTGTTTTTTTTTAAGAACTAAACAAATTAGTAAATATATATAAATTAATACACTTAACTCTAAACACTCTTTGCATTTATTTATACACAATAAGGGACGAGAAGAAATTATTTTCTATAGTAAATCGACAGCACGACACACTTGATGCGATCCATAAATAACTTGTAATATTCTTATAACATTACACTTACGTTCTGCTCTTGTGTGCTTCATATCCAGATAAATGTGTTTCCATATCAGTGTCAAAGAGAGAAAAAGAGAAAAAGAAAAAATCAGGCTCCAGAATGAAGTGCTATACACTGTGTGGTGGTATTTCATCCAGTTTTTCCACTGAAGACCTCTATTTTATAAACAATGTAAAATAATTGACTGTCAAATGAATGTACTTTGACATTTACACTGTTAAAATGTATTATGTTGTTTC
This sequence comes from Acrossocheilus fasciatus, assembly GCA_036784905.1. Lineage (NCBI taxonomy): Eukaryota > Metazoa > Chordata > Actinopteri > Cypriniformes > Cyprinidae > Acrossocheilus > Acrossocheilus fasciatus. The sequence continues at coordinate 27,289,220 of CM071952.1, read as the reverse complement.
TCTGTCTAAATGATCCTTGCTTTAATGCTTCCTCTTGTCGGAAATGATCTCTTGATTTTATTTTTATTAAATGAACTTGTTTAATGTAATTTACTCTAATTAAATCATTTGATTGTTATTGTCCAGTTTATTATAGTGACTTGATATTTGCACTGTGCCTCTAATGGTTTAAATGTAAAATGTTTTGGATTCTGTCATATAGTCGTACACGTGTGGAAATGATTCAAATAAATGTTTTGATTTATAATGTTAATCTTGTCGGTCAAACTTTTATTGGCAGCATTTCTAATGAGCATCACAAATACATATTAAACTCATTTATGCTCATAAAAGAGTGCGATGTTAGTATCCTACATGGTGTGCTACATATTTATGAATGCAATCAGCTCATGCATATAGTCTTGTCAACTCATGCTACGTGATTATGAGTATTAATGAAGTTACTATATTAAGAAAATAACTTTAGAAAACTATCTATACTGGTGCTTTTAAGAACCTACAAACCAAAACGCTGATCTGAAAAACCTTTTTAAGCTCTCCAAAGAACCTATAAAGCCAAAAATGATTCTTGAAAAGAAGTCAGTCTTCCAGAGAACTTTTATTTTGAAAAGTGTAATTAATGATACAGTTTAATTTTGAGGTCAGCTTGACCATCCCTGCCCACCTCTGTCTGTGTGTGTGTGTGTGTGTGTGTGTGTGTGTGTGTGTGTGTGTGTGTGTGTGTGTGTGTGTGTCTGTTTAGGAAGGACCGTACGTGATGCTGAAGAAGAACTGGGAGATGTATGAAGGAAATGACCAGTATGAAGGATACTGCGTGGATCTGGCGTCCGAGATCGCCAAACACATTGGCATCAGGTACAAGATCTCCATCGTTCCTGACGGGAAATACGGAGCCAGAGATCCAGAGACGAAGATCTGGAACGGCATGGTTGGGGAGCTGGTGTACGGGGTGAGATACATACATAGATATCAGTCACACAGGGCCATTTACATGTGTATTTACATTTTACAGATAATTCTCATCATCTTTTATCATGAATGTTACCTTTATTCCCCACACATCAGACTTTTTTTGCATGTGCATCAGATGGAAGAGCCTGAAAAATAGTTTTCCAACATGATTTCAGCTAAAGAAGCCACATTTATGATATATGTTATAGAAACGTAAAAATAAATAAATAAGTAAATAAATAAACTGGAGAGAAGAAAATTTTTACTGGTAAGTATACAAACATTTATATTTATGGAACAAAGAAGTGTTTAATTTAGTCGGAGCTTATATATATATATATATATATATATATATATATATATATATTTACCAGCAAAAAAACAAAAACAAGTATATTAAAATGTAATTTTCAAAATTAAAAGAAAACATATTAAAGTAAAAAATTATATTTATATTTAGGCTAAATATTTTTGATTCAGTAAATATAATTGTAGAGGAAATACACTGTAAATAGTGCTAAGTTGACTTAACTTTAAAAAAAAAAAAAAAAGAGGAAACCCGTTGCCTTAAAATTTTTAAGTAAATGATAATTAAAAAAAATAAGTTAAGTGAATTGTCAAGTTTTGTTAATTTTTTTTTTAATTTCAAAATTTGAAATGTTGCCTTAGCAACTAACTGTAACAAATAGATTTATGTTGAAGTACTAAAATTACTAAAACTAAAACTGAAATAAAAAATATGAAAGTTAAACAGCAACATTAAAATATTAAATATTTATATAAAACATAAAAATAAACTTTATATTTATAAATAAAACTTTACATTTAAAACCTAAATAAAAACCTATTCAAAATATAAATAAAACTATAATAGAATCTTAATGAAAACAAAATAACACTGAATAGAAATGTTAAAAAAATACTAAAAAATTACAAAAACACATAAAAAATTACTAAAACTAAAATTAAAATGAAAACTACAAATTAACTAATTAAACAACAAATGAAAATAAAAGTTAATTCAAAATATTAATAAATACTATAATAGTATATAAATAATTCTATTCATTAATAATAATATATATATACTTTATTATATAATTTATAATGCATACAGTCTATTTATAATGTATACAGTGTGTGTGTGTGTGTGTGTGTGTGTGTGTGTGTGTGTGTGTATATATATATATATACATATACACACACACACACACACACACACACACACACACACATATATATATATACACACACACACACACATATATATATATATACACACACACACACACACACACACACACACACACACATATATATAGATACACACACACACACACACACATATATACACACACACACACATATATATAGATATACACACACACACACACACACACACACACACACATATATATATATATATATATATACACACACACACACACACACACACATATATATAGATACACACACACACACACACACACACACACACATATATATATATATATACACACACACACATATATATACACACACACACACACACACACACACACACACATATATATATATATGTATGTATACACACAAACATTTATAATGCATGTATATAAATAATAAATAGTACTTATAATATATTCTAATAAATAATATATCAAATCGAAAACGGATGCTAACAAATGAGTCCTGATGGTAAAGCATCACCAACAGAGCATTTAACATTCTGGCAAAACAGCAGGAGAAGCCGATTACTCATGTTTGCTCAAATTGTTTGCAGACAACTATTGACATATTTAATTTAATCATCTAAGTCAATTTGCATCTTTAATTTTCCACCAATAAGACAAGACACGTCGTAAAAATACAACAAATAAACAAGAAAATTAGAGAAAGGAATTGGTTTCCATAAACCAACAGCACAGTCTCTCATTACAGTATGTTAATGTTCGGCCCGCAGCAGAAGCGTGGCGGTTTGACCAGATGAGTTTGGTCGCGAGCGATGGACGCGGCGATTGCATTGCCAGAGCTCAAGGCGTTTTCTCTTTTAAACGCAGCCAGAAGTATTAACACCATTATTCAGCATGCAAGTACATAAAATCAGTCACTCGTACGTCGCCTCTCTGACATCTCGCTGCGACTCCAACAGCGAAAGGCAAACGCTCCTGCCGCCGAGTGTTAATGAGCTCAGGGAGAGGACAGATGCGCTTCTTTCTGCCCCATTAAACACTCTCATCCACCAACCTGCTCTCTAACACACACTCCACACGCAAAGATGCCATTCACATTCTCCACAGTGAGATTTATAGGTTTGACAATAACATATAAAGCTTTCATGAGGGAGCAGAGGGTGTTAAACAACGTTATTAGACGCTCTCTGGTCAAGTGCTGCTTTCTGCCGTCAGATGTTCTGTATAATGATGGCTAATCTGAGTATTTGACTGGTCTTCAAGGAATAGTTCAGCTAAAAATTAATTTAATGAAAGTTTATGCCATCTAAGATGTAGAGGAGTGGACAAATTCAGCATTCCATCACTTGGATGCTCTGCAGTGAATGGGTGCCGTCAGAATGAGAGTCCAAACAGCTGATAAAAACATCATTAATTAATCCACATCAATTAACATCTGGAGAAGACAAAAGTCCATGATTCATAATAATGCTTCCTCCAGTGAAACACAATCACGTATAATCAAATAATTTCAGTTTATGTGCAATATTCATTTATCTGGCAAGTCTGTAACGGTGGTTAAAAAAAAAAAATATCCTGTTGTTTTTACAGAAAAAGTTGCAACTGTGGTTGCCAGAATTGTGCAAATAATAAAAATACAGTAAAATAAAAACAATTTAACAGAACACAGTTCTGACGTAATTTTAAAACTTAAATTTAAATGAAAATTAGATTGGTTGCCTTGGCAACTAACTGAACTAAAACTAAAACTGAAATAAAAAAACAATGCTAAATAGACATAGAAAAAAAGACAAAAGCACAAAATCAGTAGCCTAAAACTAAAATAAAATGAAAACTGAAAATATGAAGTTAATTCAAAATGTTAATAAATACTATAATATTCTATAAATAATACTAAAACAACACTGATACCAACAAATAAGACCATTTGTAAAGCGTTATTTATTTATTTATTTATTTTTATTTTTGGTCCCACTTTATATTAGGTGGCCTTAACTACTATGTACTTACATTTGAATTAATCATTTGGTACAATGCACTTATTGTGTACATACATGTTTTTACATTGTACTTATATTTGTAAAAATACCTATATGTAATTACATCTGTAATTAGTTTCTGTAATTATATTTATAATTACACTGTTGACCCATCCCTTACACCTAAACCCACCCTTAAACCTACCCAGACCACCAAACCTGCCCCTAACCTTACCTGTATCCCCTCTCAATAGCAGCAAGAGTGTTTTGCAATACAATATGAACACAATAAGTACATTGTACTTATTTTTTGATGTAAGTACATAGTAGTTAAGGCCACCTAATATAAAGTGTGACCTTATTTTTTTATAACAGAGCATAAAAAAAAGACACGCTGACAAAACAGCACAGAGAAGCTGATTACTCATGTTTGCAGACAACTGTTGACTTATTTAATTAAAGCAAAATTTAATTTAACCACAATTATTAACCCAGTACAACGCTGAATTAGCATGACCACATGAACCTGTGGCATTTTTACAGTCTTTCACCATTAAAATTGTATTCTTTTGTTACAGTGTCACTATGGCAAAATAAAACCCTTTAGGATGATTTATTTTGAGGCAATGACTGGCTAAATGTTAATTCTCCTTTACGTCTTAAATGAAAAATTTCAAATGGTATATTCAGGCATTACACCTACAATTTTGAAGCGATATCAAAAAGCAGAGACAGAGACTGATCGCTGATATCGAGGAAAATGTGCAGCAGACTTGACAGCCAGCCAGATTTGTTTAAAACATTACATAAAAATGACCCAAAAACCCAGAGTGCTTTGATTACATCACTGTCAATTTTAGGAGGAAAAATTCATTCATTTATTCACTTATAAAAGACGTTAAGCAAACTGCAGTCAGCAGCGTAATTTACAGCATCACAACAGAAGATTTGACATTCCTCGCCGTTCGAAATGAATATGATCAGACACAAAGACTGAGGACTGAGAAAGAATACATAATTGAAATAATTGTGTTTTCGTCTCTGGCTGTGCACAAAAAGTAATATGATTCAGATACATGACTCTGAAGAGCAGGTTCTTTTAATGAATCGGTCAGAGAAGTTAATCAGTTTACACTGATTTAATGACTGGATGATGATAATTAAGTGTGTGTGTGTGTGTGTGTGTGTGTGTGTGTGTGTGTGTAAAAATATCAAAATCATATTTATGTATTTACATATAAAAGTTAATATGAGTTTTCTTTTTTTCTAATCTGAATTAATGTGTTATATGTAGATATGTGTATAATCTATATTATTTGTATTATATTACAATATTTCCTTTAAACTTTTTGTCTGACCTAACATGCACCAAATAAAAATAAAATAAAAAATAAAAATAAAGTTAATATGAAAATGATAATATCAATATTTTATTCATAAAAGTTAATATAAAAATTATCATGTTTTATAATTTATCATATATATAATTACTATATTATTACTATACTATGCATAATATAGTATAGTAATAATATAATTACTATATAATTACTATACTATTTTATGCATAAACTTTTATACATAAAACATGTATTATTTTATTTTATCATAAAATAGTGTAAATTAAAATGTTTCAAAATGATATAATGATTACATTATATATGACTATCTTATGTATAAACTATTACTTTTTTACATAAAATTGTTTTCACATTTATATTTATATTGTATTAAAAAATAACCTAAAATGTTGCAAAAAAATATTACAAAATACACTGGGGGGGGGGGGGGGGGTTTCAGTGTATAGTTAGGAATCATTTTTTTAATTTATTTTTTTATTTATTGATATTTTTTAAAATGTATTTATTTATTTTTTTTTGTACACAGCCATGCAATATTGTCTTTTCGGACCGTTTTCAAATCCATTTTTCTTTTTTGCTTTGCACGCCATTAATCTTAAAGCTGCTGGGTTTGATTCAAGGCTTAAAACTCCTCATTGAAGAATTTTTTGCAACGCAGCTGGAGAAAATAAATGCCAAACACATTTCCAGCACCAAGGCCGCTGAAAAAACACACACACACACACACACACTTCTCTCTCTTATTCAGAGGAGGATGTCACACACAACCGAATCGTTCATGCTTTACAGTGCATGCGAATTTAGACATTACTCACATGAAATTACATGAGCCAAATCTTTTCTTCTTTTAAGCTTGCAAAATTGCAGAAAACGTTAATTACGAGCTGCGGGCTCCTCGAGGGATTATTAGGAAAAAAATACAGAACAGCATTTTGGAATGAAAACCCGCTCAGCATCAGACTCTGCATTGAACGGCTCGTCTCTCGACGTGTTTCATGGATTCTGAATCCGACCTCTCGCTGGCACAAACACAGGATCGCTCTCTCTGTTGCCACAGGCCTCTAATTAAATTTAGCAGCGAAACAACTTCTTGTATTCCTACAGGAGGGCCAAAAGATGGCCGACTTTCACAGCGACCTTTCACTGGTATTAAACCACTGAACCGCTGTAAATATTACTGTCGCAAGTCCCTCAGATGCCCCTTCATTGATAAAACCATCTCCATTCACAACCACTCAAATCCTGGGCTTTTTATAAACTTGCGATATGCTGTAAATGTGATATAAAAAAGGAAGTGCATTGCAATTTTTTTCTCAAGGATTTTTATCATCTATTCTAAACCCTAATGGGCTGTTTGAGCAGCTACGGGTGAACATGTTTTTCTTGCACCATTGAAAGCTCTTTACTCTAACAACCCGTCTCTCCCGGTCTTAGTGTTGGTTTAACCAGGTCTTCACCGCAATACAGGGTTCTTGAGGCTCTGGTGACCTTAAAAATGAATGGGTCAGACGGATACAGAAACAAGTCATTTCTGCTGTCGTTTCTCTACATAAAAGGGGCATATTCTACAGTATTTTGCCCATGAAAAGATCACTTAAATTTGAATGTTTCTTAAAATGTATGATTTTTTTAATAATTCAGTAAGGATGCACTAAATTGATCAAAAGTGAAAGTAAAGACATTAATAATGTTATAAAAGATTTCTTTCAAATAAATGCTGTTCTTTCTCTATTCAGTAAAGAATCCTGAAAAATAAAATGTGTCACAGTTTCCACAAAAATATTGGGCAGCACAACTGTTTTCAACATCAGGAATGTATCTTGAGCAGCAGATCAGTATATTAGAACGATTTCTGAAGATCATGTGACACTGAAGACTGGAGTAATGATGCTGAAAATACAGCTGCACATCACAGAAATAAATTACATTTTACAATATATTCACATAGAGAACAGTTATTTCAAATAGTAAAAATATTTCACAATTTTACTGTATTTTTTACATTTTTGATCAAATAAATGCTGCCTTAAAAAAAACTCATTTACTCACCCTCATGTCGTTCCAAACAAAGACTTTCTTTATTCTGTGGAAGATAAAAGATGATGTTTTGAAGAATGTCTGAGTGTTTTTTATTATTAGTACAATGAAAGTCAATGGGGCCCAATGTTGTTTGGACCTCAACAATCTTAAAAAAAAACATTATTTTGTGGTCTGAAATGACATGAAGGCAAGTAAACAATGACAAAATATAAATTTTCGGCTGAAATATCCCTTTAAATATACAACAAACAACTGAAAAAGTTGAGACTTTGAAATAATGTTTTTTCTCCCATTTTGACATCAAAATCTACTCATTTTTGCAGCTTCAATAAATAATGTGAATAGCAGCATCACGTTCTGAACCTCTGAATGTTTTCGCTCCTCCACAGAAAGCGGAAATCGCTGTGGCCCCTTTAACCATCACTCTGGTCCGGGAGGAGGTGATCGATTTCTCCAAGCCCTTCATGAGTCTGGGCATCTCCATCATGATCAAAAAGCCTCAGAAGTCCAAACCGGGCGTCTTCTCCTTCCTGGACCCGCTGGCCTACGAGATCTGGATGTGCATCGTGTTCGCCTACATCGGCGTGAGCGTGGTGCTCTTCCTGGTCAGCCGCTTCAGCCCGTACGAGTGGCACACCGAGGAGCCCGAGGAAGGCTCCGACGGTCCGCCCAGCGACCAGCCCCCCAACGAGTTCGGCATCTTCAACAGTCTCTGGTTCTCCCTGGGTGCCTTCATGCAGCAGGGCTGCGACTTCACACCCAGGTGAGAGCGTCTGATGCAGAATGGCAGTGCTGAGCCAGTTGAGGTCAAAAGTTTACATCCCCCTTTCAGAATCTGCAAAATAAGAGGGATCATACAAAATGCATGTTATTGTTATTACCCCGTTCAAAAGTTCTTAATACTGTGTTGTTCCCTGAATGATCCACAGCTGTGTTTGTTTAGTGATAGTTGTTCATGAGTCCCTTGTTTGTCCTGAACAGTTAAACTGCCTGCTGTTCTTCAGAAAAATCCTTCAGGTACCATAAATTCGTTGGTTTTCCAGCATTTTTGTGTATTTGAACCCTTTCCAACAATGACTGTATGATTTTGAGATCCATCTTTTCACACTGAGAGACTCATATGCACGAATTACAGAAGGTTTAAACGCTCACTGATGCTCCAGAAGGAAAAACCATGCATTAAGAGTGGGGGGTGAAAACTTTTGAACAGAAAGGAGATGATGTGTGCATTTTTCTTATTTTGCCTAAATATCATATTTTTTCATTTAGTACTGCTCTTCAGAGGCTACAGAAGACAGTTACATGTTTCCCAGAAGACAAAATAAGTTAAATTTACCCTGATCTCCAAATTCAAAAAGTTTTCACCCCCGGGTCTTAATGCATGGTTTTTTTCTTCTGGAGCATCAGTGAGCATCAACTGTGGATCATTCAGGTAGCAACACAGTATTAAGAATCAAGGGGATGTAAACTTTTGAACGGGGTAATTTTTATAAATTCAACTATTATTTTCTCTCGTGGACTATATGTAAACACCTTTTATGTGAAATATCTTATTCAGGTAAGTACTAAATAAACAATAGCATGCATTTTGTATGATCCCTCTTATTTTAGTAAAACAATTAACATTTTGCAGATTCTGAAAGGGGGATGTAAACTTTTGACCTCAACTGTAACTACACTAATCCATATTGCGATTTTCCCAAATGCTGCAATGTAATTAAATAAATGCATGTGATGCATGAAGCGCGGCACTGTGTTCCTACATGTGAACATTTTACGCCAGTGTTTTCAGTGTCTCAGTTTGCAGTAAATGTTGCTTTGTAAATGTAATTTTGTAGTAAATGTAGTTTTGGTTGCTTTATAACATGCACTTTAACATGTGCTAACCATCTTCACAAACTTATAAACCTGCTGTTGTCAAAAAGAGAAGATTTAAGGACTCCCTGCGGTTTTCAGTCAAAATAAAAGCTTGATGGTTTATTAGTATTACAGAATTGTAATTTTAGTTGCACTGTGAAACCAAATGATTATTGTTGCTGTTATTGTTATATTTTTCTGATATAATAGATGTTTTATTTTATTTTACAATAGTAATATTTACAATAGTAATATTTCATATTTTGTTTAATAATTTTATTTAGTAATATTTTAATAATAATAATAATAATAATAATACAAACAACAGCACCAAAACAATAATAATAATAATTATTATTATAAAATGCAACATTCCAACAATCTTCCCAAATGTATAATAATAATAACAACTTAATTGTGAGATTTAAACTCAGAATTGCAATTCTGAGAAAAAGTCACTTTATATCTCACAATCGTTTTATTTGTTTCTGCCACAGAATTAAAAATGAAAAAGATAATTGCAATTTTTTAATCTCACAATTCGGACTTTCTCGCAATTACGAGATTCTCACAATTCTGAACTTTCTTCTTTCTTCTTACTCTTTTCTAACATATAAATTCAGAATTGCAAGAAAAAAGTTGTGAGATAAAATATTAGTAGTAAATTTAGTACATTTTATTGTTATTTTTTTCATCCTGTGGTGAAAATGGGCTTCCATAAATATTTTCCAAATAAAATAATACTTTAATTTAATAATTGAATTAAACACTTGAATTTACCACATTATTATTACTATTCCTTTATTTATTTGTCTGTTTTTTAGTCTATGATCACCCTAATAACTTTCTCACTTGCGCGTCTGTCAGCTGTCAGAGATCTCTCCAGTAGGCATGATCTCTAGTAATGCACACGGCAGATATTTTCTGGTCTAAAGCGGATAATTCCTGTGCTTTTGTCTGCGCTGACCTAAAGGCTGCCGTGAAGCCCAGGCACGAAATTAAAGTTGGAATTTGTCGTCTGCGTCCGGGAAGAAACCGCAGGCTCACCGTCTCTGCTTCCTTCAAGACAAACATTAAACTTTCATCCCTGCAGCTGCATGGCAGAAAATCACACTTTATTTTTAGAATATTTATAAGAATATAGCATTTTATTATTGATAGCCGGAGAATGCGGTGCGATGAAAAATTGATGTTCGGGGTCCGGGGAAAGGCGGCGCCTCTAAACTGCACAAAATTACCAGAGTCTGTCCCAAAAAACAAACAGAACGAGAGCGACGAGCGCTGCTGTGAACGCGAGACCGTGATCTGCTGATGTTCTGCTGTAACAACGCTTTCACACCCTTTCTTATCAAACATTTACGCTGCCATATCATGGCTCGCTGTGTGTTAAACCTGTGTCTGAGAGCATGCAGAATTACCCTTACTAAATGATATGGTTCCTGCCAAACGCCGGGCGGTTTGACCCGCAGAGGCACACAGATACCCGCCGGCCGCTGAGGGCGTTTCTGAGAGGTTAATGGTGTCAGAAGCGTTCAGATTTTCAGAAACAGTGGCACTGACATTAGCATTAGCCTGGTCAGCAGCTCTGTGCACTAAAGTACATTACTGATCCACACACACACGCACACACACACACACACACACCTAGTCCAACTCTCTCATACATTACCCACGAAAAATATACAGAGAGACTGAGCTATTTTTTTTAAATGAATGTACTTCACTTTCTATTATTTAAATGAATGAATCACTATTACAGTTAAAGCCAATTTGAAATCACTTTTGACCCCATTTACCTTCTTTTTTTATTACAAGAAACACACACACACACACACACACACACACACAGACACTGTATATATATATATATATATATATATAACTAAAATATAACTAATATTAACTAAAAATAAAATTAACAAACAAAATATTCTTTAAAAAATTCAACATTTTATCTTATTTTATTTTATTTTAACTTAAACTAAAATCACTCAACTAAAATTAAAAATAAAATGCAACTTTAAAAAATTAAATAACTTACTTTAAAAAATCCAAAAGTATAAAAGATACCAAAACAAAATTGCTAAAATTATTAAAATAAAAACAGAAAATATTAAAATATGAATTACTAATATAAAAGTATATCGATACTAAAATAACACTGTTTCTATATATATATATATATATATATATATATATATATATATATATATATATATATATATATATATGAGCTTATTGTACACGATTAATCAGTCCATATTATTCTGAAGAAGAAAATGATGTACATAATTGTTAATCAGAACGCAATAACTTACTTACGACTCTGCAGTGACTTTATTGTTCAGCTGATCATCATCAAGGCCATGTTGTCAGGGAAAAAAATGTCAATGTCAATAAATGGATCAATCAAATAGTGAATAAAATCAACATTATTTCTAACTGAAGTTTCTGTTTCACTGTGAAATGCATCACATTACAGAAGGCTAAAGCTTTGCAAATGCAGATTCATGTTGTCTAAATCACACACACACACACACTTGTTTTAGAAGTGTAATTTTGCACAGATGTCCACTAAACAATCAAGGGAATGTGTCTTTGTGTAAACAGCAGCTGCAGCAAATTGATTCTCCATTATCAAGTCTCACACGGGGCGAGTGAACATGCAAAGAGGCAGGACTATTCAATGTCCTTCAATTTCACTTGGGCTTCTGCCTCGTTCTCTCTCTCTCTCTGTCTGTCTGTATCTCTCGCTCATGTTCTCTTCACTGCCATCAGGACATTCCATCAATATCTCCCGCTGCAGGCTGAATTAGGCTGTCAGTCAGGCAGGCAGAGAGAGGATTGCACACCTATTCTTGAACAAATGAAACATTTTTGCCTCAGTTTTTTTAAAAATCCTTTCAGAAACAGGTCATACATGAAGCCTGCATACTGTCTAATGCATTATAGAGAAATCTTTATTCATTATAAATACTGAAATCTAGAATGCAAAGTGGCCGATATAACGGCATTTAATAATGGCAAATGAAATAGTCCTAGAAAGCGTATTTTACCATTTTTTACTCAAAATTCACTAAAAAAAAATATTTTTTGCTGACAAAATTGACGATAGATTTTGCAAATAATATGAGAAGAAACAAATGTGTTTTATCATCAACTTGATGTACTAAAATAGCTGAAATGAAAATGAATTTTTTTTTAATTATACAGACATATTTTTTAAAAAAATCCATAACAAATAAAAGACAAAAACACAACAAAATGACTAAAACTTTAACTAAATTTAAAATAACAGAAAAATAAACATAAACATTTATATATATAAAAAAATCAAAATATTAGAAATTATAATAGTATTTCAATGATACTAAAATAACACTGTTAAAAAAAAAAATTATATATATATATATATATATATATATATACACATACATTTATTTCACGTAGTTACCAAGGCATTTTCATTTTCAAAAAAAATCTTAAACTTTTAAAAATTACAAAAACATACAACAACCCTTAGGAGTAGTACACAATGTAATTGGGTCTCAACAACGTTATAAATGATATTTTATTTTCTTTTGTTATATGTATCAGCTTTATTTTCTAGTTTCAAGGCTTTGGCGATTGTATATAGTTTGAATATGTTGTTTTTGTATTTTTGAGTACACATGGATATGTATATTTGCTATGTAACAAAGAAATGTGTACAATTTTATGTTAAGTTTAATAAAATGTTGATCACAAAAAAAAAAAAAAAAACATACAACAAAATTTCTAAAACCTGAACTAGGAGGAACATAAATAGACAAAAAAAAAAAAAAAAAAAAAAAAAAAAAACTAATAGAATGTGTGTGTGTAAAAGCATTTTTTTTAAAATCACTTTACGCAAAATAAATAAAACAATAAAAACAACAAATGTTTAATTTCTGCTGAAAAGACTGGAGGTAGATTTTGGAAATAATATGAAAAGAAACTTCTTTCAATCAGTTGTCTGTTTTGTCTATTGATGGTTATTCAATTTAATGTGTATTTACTGCATTATGTGAACATGAATATTTAAGAATTCTAATCTTTTTTCCAAAAATAATATTTCTGGATGCTGATTGGCTAATGCAGTGTTCTAGTCATATTTAATACACAATATATTAACTATAGCTATGACATTATACTGCATTAAATTGAAAAGGATATAATAACTCCAATGTACAGTATAATGCAATGTGAATCTCTTTATAACGCAACACACATACAAGCGTATTTCTTCCAAATATCAGGCGCTGCTGGCTGTATTGTGTGATGATGTCAGAGCGCGTGTTGTTTCTGTGCTGCAGCAGAGCTTTAGGACACGGCGTGTGATTCATGCGGCACACGCAGAGATAATTTCCTCTTAAAGGATTATTGCTGTTAATCCTGTGATGTGCACATTTATAATAGACTCCCTGTATTATGACTATGCACGTCTGATTATATGTCGTGCTGTGCCTGATGACTTATGTGTGTGTGTGTTTAGTAAAATATTTAATAGCTTTTCTAGTATACTTTTTTTTAGTTTATATAAACATGCAAACTAGAACAAGTCAATTATGAGTTTGTTTCTTCATCAGATTTGGAGAAATGCAGCATTGCATCAGTGTCTCAGCAATGGATGCTCTGCAGTGAATGGGTGCCGTCAGAATGAGAGTCCAAACAGCTGATAAAAACATCACAATAATCCACACCACTCCAGTCCATCAGTTAACATCTGGAGAAGACAAAAGAAACAAATCCATCGTTTTTTTACTTGAACTGTCGCTAAAATAAGAGTCCATAATAAGGCTTCCTCCAGTGAAAAAGTGTTCTGGTGTGAATCAGGAGAGAAATCAAGCACCGTTTACAATCCAAAACAGCTCTAAACAAATATGTGGCTGGATTTTGATGTTTGAAGACAACAGGAGAGGAAGTGTTATTATGGACTCATATTTTGGCAAGAAGAAACATCTTGATGGGCTTTGTTTCTTACAAACACGCAGCTTTTGGCTTCTCCAGATGTTAACTGATGGACTGGAGTGGTGTGGATTACTGTGATGTTTTTATCAGCTGTTTGGACTCTCATTCTGACGGCACCCATTCACTGCAGAAACACTGATGCAATGCTACATTTCTCCAAATCTGATGAAGAAACGAACTCATCTACATCTTGCATGGCCTGCGGATTAGCACATTTTTGGGTGAACTATTCCTTTAACCAGAGAAGGTTGGCCACACATTAGCACAAAGATTACACACCTGTCAAGATGTATCACACACACACACACACACACTCATCCATTCTGCTGGTCACGTCTCTCTTCTGCTTCCTAGTGTCTCTCTCTTTTGTTCCTTTCATATTCTTTTGTTCTCGGTCTTCTCCACTGTAATCAAACTCAGCTTCTCCTCTGTCTTTCATACAGTAGCGCTCTGTTACAACACTTCAGCCTTTCATTCTCTGTCTGTCTCAGCAGGACTGATTTTAGAGTAGCGGATCCTGCGCTGATGCTGAATCCACAGCGTCACTACAAAAGAAATCATATTTTACCCGAGTTATGAATCTGAGATGTCGGTCTGAATTGAATGTGATGAGATAAAAAGACTGGGTCAGATCTGGTTGCATGCAATAAAGAAACTGATTCACAAACAAGCGACTCATTTGAGCTGGTTCTTTTAATTAATTAAAACTGAATCGATCTAATGGTCATGTGTTTGATACTCAGGCAATAAATAAACCATACAATGTATTTTTAAATGTGCATCCCTAAAAAATAACTGAAAACAGAAAATGTTTATTTTCTGCTGACAAGACTGACACTAGATTTTGCAAATAATATGAGTAGAAATAAAGATGACTTGTTTTGTAACAAAATAATATCATATTTGCATATTAACAGGTACATTTTAAATAATATTATGCATTTAAACACAATCAACAATTAATTCATAATACTCTTCAACAATGTAAACATGCATGTTAAATATTGTAATGTCTTTAATTAAACTAATAGTTTTAGATGCTGATTGGACAATGCAGCATTTTAGCCACATTAAATACACAATATCATACTAATAAACTGATGCATATTTGTCAGTCATACATAAATAAAATGGTTAAGAAACAGGTCAAATTTCTGCTCTCAAAAAATCATGACAGTTTGTTATTAACTGAATCTATTTGATTTTATTTAAATAATAATTTTGACATTTATGCATTTATTCAAATTGCTTAGAATCAGCATAAATCTGGTAATTAAATTTAATTCAAAGGTTAAAATGTGGAACAAGCAAAATTCAAGTCGTTAAAATGTATGAGATTGAAGCAAATGGATTTATTGATGATAAATGCATAAAGCTGGTTATTGTGTATTGTATATATTAGCACTATTACAGAAATCTGCCCTCATTTATGTATGACTGACAAATATGCGTCACATTAAGTTTATTAGTTTATGTTAAAATGCAATTAAAAAATACAAATCTTGATTCTAGGCTTAAATATTTTTTTGGAGTGCCATCGCACTAATGAAGTGAACATGATGGGAAAACACGTCCAAATAAATCTGTCCAGCACAGATTTACTGGCAGCGTTTGCACCATCACCTGATTTGCATAAATTCCTTCAGTGAACCAGATGCTAAACCAACGCATGCAGCAACAACAAACGATGCCATCAGTGGATTCCCGCCTAAATGTGATGCAAGAAATAGCAGCAGTTCATCAGAGCGAGATTAGAGCGCTGCTTTATGACCTCTGATGGCACAAGCATGAACACAATCACACACAGGCATCAAAAGGACCTTACAAACAGAGAGAGATTTGTCCTTTCCAGCCGTGATATTGCTCTCTCATCAGTGAAGGTATTCTCTGAGGACATGACTCTTTAGATAGGGTCAACGTCTCGCTCTTGCTCTGCTCCTCCTCATCTCTCTGTCTCTGCAGTGCTGAAACTGTCTCCATTTAAAATTCATTCCTGCCAGTGCAGTGACAGTACAAACTGCACACACACCACGCATGCATGCACATATGCCTTAAATACACATTGCCTACTGAGCTGGACTGTAAACTGACATCATGACTAGACAGCTGCAGTGTTAAAGATTCAAGTAAAATTATCAAAAAGCAGTAGAAACTCAAAGCATCAGAAATTGAAAAAAACATTATTACATCAGGATCCTAAGGGCCATATTGAATGAATGAATGACAAAATCTCGCAATGCTTGCCTGCCTCCGGGGTCTTCTGATTGATTGGAACTTGCACTAGCTATGCTTTCATCCACCTATTTTTATGCGCATTTTGGGATATTGCATAAAAAAAAACCACTGGCTGGAAATGCCAAGATGTGCATAAATTCTAAAAATGCGCATAAAAAAACTAAAGCGCTCAACAAAATAGGATAAATTTCTTATCTGGTAAGAAAACATGTGCATAAACTACGCTTTTACAGAATAAATTCCTTAAAGACATGTGACTTCGCGATGGGACAGCATAAAACTGAACCAAACCAACTGACCGATCTCATTGCACAGCATCTGAAATGCTAGTTTTGTCATTCTAAATTGCTTGAGCAAAAATGTCTCGTCAAAGCGCTTTGTTATAATTAACTCCAAGAACTGCGTTCCCAAACAACAGACTCCGAAAAATAAGATAACATGACCGCGTTTCGTAATTTATTGTATAGGCCTACACAAATTATTATATACAGTGCCTTCTCCTACTGCAGCAAATTTAATCAGGAAATTACGATTTTGTTCTCTTCAGCTTCCTGGATGGAAACGGCGCTTTATTCGCAAATGTTTTATGCGATTTTCCAATTTTGCGCATAAGTTTAATTCGTAACTTTGAATGGAAACATAGCTATTGACGTTTAAAATTTGTAATTCTTTTAACTTGACACAGCGTCTTAAAAACGTGGCGCTCATGTGCGAGGCGGGAACGCAACGGTCGTACACGTCCATGTAGCACGTGTTTACACAGAAAAAATAAATAAATAAATGAAAAAGTACCGCATTGAAAAAAATCCAGTAATTTCAAGACATTTCTAGGTAGCTAGAACAATGTTTAATTTTTGGCAGAAATGAAAAAGAGGGATAGAGGTACAGTGCGTTCAATGAACTATAGTGTTGTTTAACAACAAACCTTTGTCTTTAATCATGAGACAGGGGAAACACTTACCTGTTTGACGCATGCGCAGACGAATAACAACGAACATCCGAAGCTTTTTAGCGCTTGACGGGATCTGTGTGCGTCGGTAGAACCGTCAGATGGAAACGACTGTTGTCCCTCTGGAAATTAGAAGAGTTTTACCTCAGCATATCTCTACGGTTTACATCACGTGTCTTCACTAACAACCGCAAAAAAAAAAAAAATAAATAAATAAATAATAATAATATATATATAACATTTACGTATTTTATAACATATGTGACCCTGGACCACAAAACCAGTCTTAAGCGTCAATTTTTCGAAATTGAGTTGTATACATTATCTGAAAGCTGAATAAATAATCTTTCCATTAATGCATGGTTTGTTAGGATCGGACAATATTTGTCTGAGATACAACTATTTGAAAATCTGGAATCTGAGGGTGCAAAAAAATCTAAATATTGAGAAAATCACCTTTAAAGATGTCCAAATTAATTCTTAGCAATGCATATTACTAATCAATAATGACGTTTTGATATATTTACAGCAGGAAATTTAGAAAATATCTTCATGGAACATGATCTTTACTTAATATCCTAATGATTTTTGGCATAAAAGAAAAATCTATAATTTTTGGTTTACTTTGCAGGCTCTTATTTTCTATAAAGCATCTTACGTATTGTGAAAAAGCAGAGCTCGATACAAAACTAACTTCACTAATAAATAAAAGCCTATGCATAATAAATGTAGAAAAAGATCATCATCATCTTTATTTGACTTCCTTCACGGTCAATTTCCAAACAAAACATTCTCATAAATAATAAATGAATCAAATAATTATATTTATAATCAGGGCTAATTTGTCTATGGCCTCATTTTCTATTCTAATTTAATCAGATCCTTTTTCAAGTGTCTAAGATGATCGATGTGAGACAATATCATTCTTCATAGTGGAGTGACAGTAGAATGAGTCTGACTTTGTTAAATGGACCAAGAACCAAATAAACAGATGGCTTTGTTTTCTACTGAGAGGACCAATGGGAAACGGCCTAGTTTGGCCTGAAACTCAATTGGGCAGTTCTATAGGCATTTTAACAGATTTATTACCATCACAGCTTCTGTGAAGACACCGTACCGTTCTCTGCAGCGCACTGCCATATAAAATGCATTTTGTCTGGTATTTTGGGGTAATTAAATTTTACCATGGCTTTTGAATGAATCTGCGTGTTCTGCCATTTTTATTGATGAACTCCGGTCAGTGCAGCTAGTGGTGTGTTTCAGTAGATTAGTCTAAAGTCAGAGTACGGCATGTTTTTAATGAGATCTTGGTTTCATTTTGAAGACTGTAATTTTTTCTGGATTTACTGCAGGTCTCACAGATGCGCCACAGTCTTATAAGCTTATAATGAGTGTTCTGCTACTTCTTGAAATAGTGTAAAGTCATTTCTAAAGCAGAAATTTAATATTACCATCTTGCGGAGTGAGGCCAGAGATTGTTTGGAAGTCTAAAAATGAAGACAAAATGTGCAAAATGAAATCAAATACAGATCTCATATATCTTACACACTTTCTGTTTCTTACTATTTCTACAATATGTCTTTAATAGGGAGACTGACGCTTAAAGGAATAGTTCACCAAAAAATGAAAATGTCATGAATATTTTCTCACCCTCAGGCCATCCAAGATGTAGATGAGTTTATTTCTTCATCAGATTTGGAGAAATGTAGCATTGCATGACTTGCTCAGCAATGGATGCTCTGCAGTGAATGGGTGCCGTCAGAATGAGAAGCATTATTATGGATTATGGACTCATACTTTAGCCAGAAGCATTGGTTTAAAGTTAAAAACTCCTTAATGATGGATTTGTTTCTTACAAGCATGCAGCTTTTCACTTCACAAGATGTTAATTGATGGACTGAAGTTGTGTGGATTACTTTAATTGTCTCCAGACAAGGTCTGTAACATGTCAGCCTTCTGCAAAGTTGCAAAACCTGTGTTCAGTGCTTTGTGCGTGCATTTTTTAGGTCTGATAAATGGAAGAACGCTCTAAATAAATGAGCACTGGTGCAATCAGTCTCTGTACTTGTCATAAATTGATGATTGTGTGTCAACAAAAAGGAAACAGCAGTTTACAGATGAGCTATTTCATGCTGCTAAATGTGAACGTTTGTCTTCAGAATGAACCAGATGTAATCAGATGGAGGCATGACAATCTGAATGTATGTGTTGGGATTTTTAACATAGAGTTTCATTTTTGCACCGTGTCTCTGTGTGTGTCTCAGGTCTCTGTCTGGTCGTATAGTTGGAGGCGTTTGGTGGTTCTTCACTCTTATCATCATTTCCTCCTACACGGCAAACCTGGCCGCTTTCCTCACCGTGGAGAGAATGGTGTCGCCTATCGAGAGCGCAGAAGACCTCGCCAAACAGACAGAAATCGCCTACGGGACTCTTGATTCCGGTTCCACCAAAGAGTTCTTCAGGGTGAGAGAATCATATTAATGGTTATAATAAAACAGAAAATCCCACCGAACTAAAAGAAAATGCATTTAGATTGGTGAGTTACCATCTGGTAGTAGAAGTGTGCTGGTGGAGATCTATAAAATTATATCTAAAATAAATAAATAATATATATATATTATGTTTTTAATGAAATTTTTTAAAGGAATAGTTTTATTCAGCAAAATTGATCAAAAGTGACAGTAAAAACATTTATAATGTTACAAAAGAGTTCTATTTCAAATAAACGCTTTTCTTTTGAACTTTCTATTCACCAAAGAATCCTGAAAAATAAAATGTGTTTCCACAAAAATATTTGGCAGCACAGTTGTTCAACATTGATAATAATCAGAAATGTTTCTTGAGCAGCAAATCTGCATATTAGGATCACGTGACACTGAAGACTGGAGTAATGATGCTGAAAATTCAGCTGCGCATCACAGAAATAAATTACATTTTAACATATATTCACATAGAAAACTGTAATATTAAATTGTAAAAATATTTCACAAATTATTAGTTTTTTATCAAATAAATGCAGCCTTGATGAGCAAAAGAGACTTCTCTCAAAAAAAAAAAAAAAAGTAATTATTCCAAACTTTGAAACTTCAGTTTATATATATACTGTAAATATCTATTGATCATAACAGCTACTCCAAATTCATTCTTTTTCTTCACTGCATAGGTCTGGAAATTGTGTTTTGTAGTTTAAGGCATCCAGAGACAGACAGACAGGCCAGGCTGACATGCACATTACAGTTCAGTCATCACAGTAATAGATCAGAAATTGAATCAGACACCAAAGAGTATAAGAGCCAAACCTGCACTCACATCTACATAGAGAGCCTGTCTGCAGTCAGGAGAGGAGCTAAAAAAGCAATTTACTCAGAGAGCAAAGACAAAGCGATGGAGGGAGAAAGACAGATAGCTGGAGAGAGAGAGAGAGACAGGTAATATGAGAGAGAATCGGCGTGAGCTGAATGAATGGGCTGCTCATTAATTAGCTGAGCAGCGCCGCATGCGTCTCAGTCGGTATCTGTCTCCCTGTTGTCATACACAGATGGTGTGATGCTACACTCCTTCATGGGAAAACATTCATTTTCTCTTTTTCACTGTCATTTGGGTTCCACCGACCTGTCTCACTTTCTCCGCCATATTTTCTCATTCAACCTGCATTCTCCTTCTCCTCATTGTCTCTTCCAACCTGTCTCAAGCTCTCTGAGCCCATCTCACTCTCTTCATCATATTTTCTCATTCTTTCTACCAATCTAGTCAAAGTCAAGTTAAATTTATTTCAAAGTGCGCATAGTTTTTAAAGCAGCTTTACAGAAAATCATGATGTCAATGTTTATAATAGCAAAATTTATATAGGAATAAATAAAAATAATAATAATAAAGTTTTTGAAAGAAGTCTCTTCTGCTCACCAAGGCTGCTTTTATTTGATCAAAAATACAGTAAAAACTGTAAAAATGTGAAATATTTTTTACAATTTCACATAAGTGTTTTCTATGTGAATATATGTTAAAGTGTAATTTATTTCTGTGATCAAAGCTGAATTTTCAGCATCATTACTCCAGTCTTCAGGGTCACGTGATCTTCAGAAATCATTCTAATATGCTGATTTGCTGCACAAGAAACATTTCTGATTATTATCAATGTTGAAAACAGTTGTGCCGTTTAATATTTTTGTGGAAACCATGATCCCGTTCAAAAGTTGAGGTATGTAAGACTTATTTTCTGTAAAGAAATTAATACTTGAATTCAGCAAGTATGCATGAAATTGATTAAAAGTGACAATATAAAGACAGTCATAATGTTACAGACGATTTTGATTTCAAATAAACGTTGTTCCTTTGAACTTTCTATAAATTAAATCAGCATATTAGAATGATTTCTGAAGATCATGTGACGCTGAAGACTGGAGTAATGATGCTGAAAATACAGCTTTGATCACAGAAATAAATTACATTTTACATTATATTCAAATTGTAAACGGTTATCTTAAATTGCAATAATATTTCACAATATTACTGCTTTTACTGCATTTTTGATCAAATAAATGCAGCCTTGATGAGCAGAATTTCAAAAACATTCCAAACGATCGACTTTATAATATGCAGATAAATGTGATAATTCATGCAACACAGTATGTGATAATACAGTTTACATTTTTGCAACAATATAAAATCTAATCTGTCTCACTCTGTAATCACATCACAATAACTGTGGCATCTGTCTCACCGCCTCAGCAGAGCGTCACTGATACACTGGCGAGAAACATTTGATCAGTTACCCAGGGAATAAGTAAATGTCAGGCGTCCCATTGTGTTTGGACTAACGCGTGAGTTTGTTTGTCATTTGTTGTGGGGCGTTTGTGTCTGAGCACAGGTTTGTCGAGGGTGTTGTTTATTCATCGGCGTGTGTGATGTTTTATTTTGGAGTGTTACGGCTCAACGGCGCTCCAGACTGGACGTGACGAACATTATAATGGGCCGGCTGTCCGTCACGCTCCGCTGCTTTCCTCTCACATACTGCAGCTTAAGACTAAGCCTGTGTGTAAAAGAGGCGCAAATGATCAAGTACAAGACACACTGGGACACCAGCATGTCAAATGTGATATCTCACAGGACAAACACACACATTTCAGCCATATTAGACCCATCCGTCTTTTTTACAGCAAAGTGTAGTGCACACTTCAGAGCTGAACACACAGAGCTGGAGCATAGGATCTGTTATAGTTTGACAAATGACATTTCAGCAACCACAACATTGATGAACTGTTTAGAAAGGATGCATTTAATTGCTCAAAAGCGACAGTAAAGGCATTTATAATGTTACAGAGCGTTTCTATTTCTAATAAAGGCTCTTCTTTTGAACTTTCTATTCATCAAAGAATATCAAAATATAAAATGCATCACGGTTTTGACAAAAATTTTTGTTTTTTTAACATTGATAATAATCAGAAATGTTTCTTGAGCAGTAAATCAGCATATTAAAACTAGATTAAAAAGTTCGTCGAGACAAACTTTAGGTTGGCTTGAGAAAGCCTAGCCTGAACGTTTAAAGCAGTTGTGAAAGCTTGAAGTTTAAAAGTTTTCAGTTTGAAATAGGCTAGTTAAGTGTTCATTTACTGGTTTTTAAAAGTTAAAAACCAGAAAAAGGTTGATAGAATGATTAGCATGTTACTAGCATGATTAGCAAGTGACTAGCATGTCGCTAGCATGTTTCTAACTTGATTAGCATGTTACTAGCATGTTTATAACATGATTAGCATGTTACTAGCATGTTGCTAGCATGACTAACAAATGACTAGCATGTCGCTAGCATGTTTCTAACATGATTAGCATGCTACTAGCATGTTGCTAGCATGACTAGCAAGTAACTAGCATTTCGCTAGCATGTTTCTAATATGATTAGCATGTTACTAGCATGTTGCTAGCATGATTAGCAAGTGACTACCATCTTGACCATCTATGTGCTTGCTAAGGTACCAGGGGTGGTTGCTAGGGTGTTGCTATGCGGTTGCTAAGGTACCCGGGGCAGTTGCTACGGTGTTGCTATGCGGTTGCTATGGCACTTGGGGTGGTTTGCTAGGTGGTTGCTATGGTACTCGGGGTGGTTGCTAAGGTGTTACTAGCTTGTTGTTAGCATTATTAGCAAGTTACCAGCATGTCTCTAACATGATTAGCATGTTACTAGCATGTTGTTAGCATGATTAGCAAGTTACTAGTACGTTGCTAGCATGATTAGCAAGTTACTAGTACGTTGCTAGCATGATTAGCAAGTTACTAGCATGTTGTTAGCATGATTATCAAGTTACTAGCATTATTCTAGCATGATTAGCAAGTTACTAACATGATTCTAGCATGATTAGCATGTTTTTAGCATGATTAGCAAGTTACAGCAGGTATATAGCATGATGCTAGCATGTTTCTAGCATGATTAACAAGTTAATAGCATGTTGTTAGCATGATTAGCAAGTTACTAGCGTGTTGCTAGCATGATTAACATGTTACTAGCATGTTGCTAGCATGATTATCAAGTTACTAGCATTATGGTAACATGTTTCAAGCATGATTAGCGAGTTACTAGCATGATGTTAGCATGTTTCAAGCATGATTCGCATGTTGCTAGCATGATTCTAGCATGTTTAGCATGTTACTAGTATGATTAGCAAGTTGCTAGCATGATGTTAGCATGTTTCAAGCATAATTAGCAAGTTGCTAGCATGTTGTTAGCATGATTAGCAAGTTACTAGCATGTTGATAGCATGATTAGATTAGAAATAGTATTAGAGTGGAAGCTTATGTGAGTTTGAATGGGTTAGAATAGTACATAGCATGATTTAGATAGATTAGAAATAGTATTAGATAGAGTGGAAGCTTATATGAGTTTGAATGGGTTAGAAATAGTACATAGAAGGGAAGCTTGATTGAGTCTAATGGGCTTCAGTGTGTTTACATTTGAATGTTTGTCAGTTGGAGCTTGCAAGGTCTTGGCTCATTTGAACATTCCGTCAATGTAAGTCTATGGGATTTTTCACAGTTTTAATCCTCATTTTTAGGAAAACCGTAAGTCAGATCAGTCTAAAGAGATATAGCAACCCGAGTCAGACCAGTCTGAAGGTCTGGGCCGAGTTTGGTGGTTCTAGCTTGAAAGAAGGAGATACAATTAAAATTTTGGCTCAGAAGAATAATAATAATAAATTTATATAGTAGATCAGTAAGTTGGCTTTTTCAAGCCAACTTAATAAGTATGCAAGATAACAATAGTGATGCCTTGCCTTTGGCAAGCACCACTAACTAGAATGTACATTTCCTGAAGAAAATGTGAGTGGTGCTTGCCGTGGCAAAACTCAGCACTCGGTTGCTAGGTCGGCATGAGTGGTTTCCACGGCACTGCTAAGCGGTTGCTACGACACTCAAGGTGGTTGCTAGGGTACCCAGGATGGTTGCTAGGGCCGTTGCTAGGGTACCCAGAGTGGTTGATAGATTGTTGCTATGCGGTTGCTAGGCAACTCGGAGTGGTTGCTAGGGTACTTGGAGTGGTTGCTAGGGTGTTGATCTGGGGTTGCTAGGGTACTCGGGGTGGTTGCTAGGGTACCCAGGGTGGTTGCTAAGGTAAATGGGGTGGTTGCTACGGTGTTGCTAGGCAGTTACTAGTTTTCACACATCATTACTATAGAGTTTTATAGAGTTCTTAGTTTGAATTAGCACTTAGCTAATCACTATTAGCATGTAGCTATTCACTGCTAGCATGTGTAGCATGTTTGGAAGTCCTATTTGTTAGCATGAGTCAAAAGAACCAACTCCCAAGTCTATACGACATTCTGATGAAAAGATATAGGACTTGATAAATGGTTGCTAGGGTTTGGTTGTCCTCTGTTTGGTTGTTAGGAAGTGGCTTGGCAGCTGCCAATGATGATACTCCAAAGGCTGTTTGCCAGTATGAATAATATAAACCAACCCCCATGTCTCTATCACATTCAGATTTCATTATATGCCTGTTTGGGTTAGGGTTGCTAGGGTACTCGACATTGGTTGCTAGGGAGTGGCTAGGAAGTGTCTATGGTGATTCATGATTGGCTGTTTGCTGCTCCGAGTCAAACGAGCCAACCCCCATGTCTCTATGACATTCAGATTTAAAGATATGGCTGTTTGGGTTTGGGTTGCTAGGGTGCTTGATAATGGTTGCTAGGGTGTGGCTAGGAAGTGTCTATGGTGATTCATGATTGGCTGTTTCCTGCCCCGAGTCAAACCCCCATGTCTGTATGACATTCAGATTTGAAGATATGCCTGTTTGGGTTGCTAAGGTGCTTGATAATGGTTGCTAGGGCGTGGCTAGGAAGTGTCTATGGTGATTCATGATTGACTGTGTGCTGCCACGAGTCAAATGAGCCCACCCCCATGTCTCTATGACACCTGATCCGAAGATATCGATAACGTCCAATCACATCTCGCCTGTCTGATAACGTCCAATCACAGCTCTCCTTCAGATAACATCCAATCACCGCTCGCCCGTCTGATAATGTCCAATCACAGCTCGCTTGTCAGATAACATCCAATCACAGCTCTCCTGTCACATAACGTCCAATCACAGCTCTCCTTCAGATTACATCCAATCAAAGCACGCCCGTCTGATAACGTCCAATCACAGCTCGCCCCCGTCTGATAATGTCCAATCACAGCTCGCTTGTCAGATAACGTCCAATCACAGCTCGCCCCGTCTGATAACGTCCAATCACAGCTCTCCTGTCAGATAATATCGAATCACAGCTCTCCTGTCATATAACGTCCAATCACAGCTCTCCTTCAGATAACATCCAATCACAGCTCTCCTGTCACATAACGTCCAATCACAGCTCGCCCCCGTCTGATAACGTCCAATCACAGCTCGACCCATCTGATAACGTCCAATCACAGCTCACCCTTCAGATAACGTCCAATCACATCTCGCCTGTCAGATAACGTCCAATCACAGCTCTCCTTCAGATAACGTCCAATCACAGCTCGCCCCCGTCTGATAATGTCCAATCACAGCTCGGCCGTCTGATAACGTCCAATCACAGCTCGCCCCCATCTGATAACGTCCAATCACAGCTCGCTTGTCAGATAACGTCCAATCACATCTCGCCCGACAGATAACATTCAATCACATCTCGCCCGTCAGATAACATCCAATCACAGCTCGCTTGTCAGATAACGTCCAATCACAGCTCTCCTTCAGATAATGTCCAATCACAGCTCGCCCGTCTGATAACATCCAATCACAGCTCGCCTGTCTGATAACGTCCAATAACATCTCGCCTGTCAGATAACGTCCAATCACAGCTCTCCTGTCACATAACGTCCAATCACAGCTCGCTTGTCAGATAACATCCAATCACAGCTCTCCTGTCATATAACGTCCAATCACAGCTCACCTTCAGATAAAATCCAATCACAGCTCTCCTGTCACATAACGTCCAATCACAGCTCGTTTGTCAGATAACGTCCAATCACAGCTCTCCTGTCAGATAACGTCCAATCACAGCTCGCCCCCGTCTGATAACATCCAATCACAGCTCTCCTTCAGATAACATCCAATCACAGCTCGCCTGTCTGATAACGTCCAATCACATCTCGCCTGTCAGATAACGTCCAATCACAGCTCTCCTTCAGATAACGTCCAATCACAGCTCGCCCGTCTGATAACGTCCAATCACAGCTTGCCCGTCTGATAACGTCCAATCACAGCTCGCCCGTCAAATAACATCCAATCACAGCTTGCCTGTCTGATAACGTCCAATCACAGCTCGCCTGTCAGATAACATCCAATCACAGCTCCCCTTTCACATAATGTCCAATCACAGCTCTCCTTCAGATAACATCCAATCACAGCTCGCCCGTCTGATAACATCTAATCACAGCTCTCCTTTCAGTTAACATCCAATCACAGTTTGCCCGTCTGATAACGTCCAATCACAGCTCTCCTTCAGATAACGTCCAATCACAGCTCGCCCCCATCTGATAACGTCCAATCACAGCTCGCTTGTCAGATAACGTCCAATCACATCTCGCCCGTCAGATAACATCCAATCACAGCTCGCCTGTCTGATATCGTCCAATCACATTTCGCCTGTCAGATAATGTCCAATCACAACTCTCCTTCAGATAACGTCCAATCACAGCTCGCCCCCGTCTGATAACGTCCAATCACATCTCGCCCGTCAGATAACATCCAATCACAACTCGCCTGTCAAATGACGTCCAATCACAGCTCTCCTTCAGATAACGTCCAATCACAGCTCGCCCGTCTGATAACGTCCAATCACATCTCGCCTGTCAGATAACATCCAATCACAGCTCTCCTTCAGATAACGTCCAATCACAGCTTGCCCGTCTGATAACGTCCAATCAAAGCTCGCCCGTCTGATAACGTCCAATCACATCTCGCCTGTCAGATAACGTCCAATAACAGCTCGCCCGTCTGATAATGTCCAATCCAATCACATCTCACCTGTCAGATAACGTCCAATCACAGCTCTCCTTCAGATAACGTCCAATCACAGCTTTCCTTCAGATAACATCCAATCACAGCTCCCCTTTCACATAATGTCCAATCACAGCTCTCCTTCAGATAACATCCAATCACAGCTCGCCTGTCTGATATCGTCCAATCACAGCTCCCCTTTCACATAACGTCCAATCACAGCTCGCCTGTCTGATATCGTCCAATCACAGCTCGCCTGTCTGATATCGTCCAATCACATCTCGCCTGTCAGATAACATCCAATCACAGCTCTCCTGTCAGATAACATCCAATCACAGTTTGCCCGTCTGATAACGTCCAATCACAGCTCTCCTTCAGATAACGTCCAATCACAGCTCGCCCCCATCAGATAACATCCAATCACAGCTCGCCTGTCTGATATCGTCCAATCACATTTCGCCTGTCAGATAACGTCCAATCACAACTCTCCTTCAGATAACATCCAATCACAGCTCGCTCATTTGATAACATCCAATCACAGCTCTCCTATCAGATAACATCCAATCAGATCTCGCCTGTCAGATAATGTCCAATCACAGCTCGCCCGTCTGATAACGTCCAATCACAGCTCGCCTGTCAGATAACATCCAATCACAGCTCCCCTTTCACATAACGTCCAATTACAGCTCTCCTTCAGATAACATCCAATCACAGCTCGCCCATCTGATAACATCCAATCACAGCTCTCCTTTCAGATAATGTCCAATCACAGCTCGCTTGTCAGATAACGTCCAATCACAGCTCTCCTGTCAGATAACATCCAATCACAGCTCTCCTGTCACATAACGTCCAATCACAGCTCTCCTTCAGATAACATCCAATCACAGCTCTCCTGTCAGATAACATCCAATCACAGCTCTCCTGTCACATAACGTCCAATCATAGCTCGCCCCCCGTCTGATAACGTCCAATCACAGCACGACCCGTCTGATAACGTCCAATCACAGCTCACCCTTCAGATAACATCCAATCACAGCTCTCCTGTCACATAATGTCCAATCATAGCTCGCCCGTCTGATAACATCCAATCACATCTCGCCCGTCAGATAACATCCAATCACAGCTCTCCTGTCAGACAACATCCAATCACAGCTCTCCTGTCATATAACGTCCAATCACAGCTCTCCTTCAGATAACATCCAATCACAGCTCGCCTGTCTGATAACGTCCAATCAAATCTCGCCTGTCAGATAACGTCCACTTACAGCTCTCCTTAGATAACGTCCAATCACAGCTCGCCCATCTGATAACGTCCAATCACAGCTCGCCCGTCTGATAACGTCCAATCACAGCTCGCCTGTCAGATAACATCCAATCACAGCTCCCCTTTCACATAACGTCCAATCACAGCTCTCCTTCAGATAACGCCCAATCACAGCTCGCCCGTCTGATAACGTCCAATCACAGCTCGCCCCCGTCAGATAACATCCAATCACAGCTCTCCTGTCATATAATGTCCAATCACAGCTCTCCTGTCACATAACGTCCAATCACAGCTCTCCCCCGTCTGATAATGTCCAATCACAGCTCGCCCATCTGATAACGTCCAATCACAGCTCGCTTGTCAGATAACGTCCAATCACAGCTCTCCTGTCAGATAACATGCAATCACAGCTCTCTTGTCATATAACGTCCAATCACAGCTCTCCTTCAGATAACATCCAATCACAGCTCTCCTGTCAGATAACGTCCAATCACAGCTCTCCTGTCACATAATGTCCAATCACAGCTCGCCCCTGTCTGATAACGTCCAATCACAGCTCTCCTGTCACATAACGTCTAATCATAGCTCGCCCATCTGATAACTATTCACTGCTAGCATGTGTAGCATGTTTGGAAGTCCTATTTGTTAGCATGAGTCAAAAGAACCAACTCTCAAGTCTATACGACATTCTGATGCAAAGATATAGGACTTGATAAAAGGTTGCTAGGGTACTCTGTTTGGTTGTTAGGAAGTGGCTTGGCAGCTGCCAATGATAATACTCCAAAGGCTGTTTGCCAGTATGAATAATATAAACCAACCCCCATGTCTCTATGATAAACCAATCCCCATGTCTCTATGTCTCAGATTTGAAGATATGCCTGTTTGGGTTTGGGTTTCTAGGGTGCTTGACATTGGTTGCTAGGGAGTGGCTAGGACGTGTCTATGGTGATTCATGATTGGCTGCTTGCTGCCCCGAGTCAAACCCCCATGTCTCTATGACATTCAGATTTGAAGATATGCCTGTTTGGGTTTGGGTTGCTAGGGTGCTCAACATTGGTTGCTAGGGAGTGGCTAGGAAGTGTCTATGGTGATTCATGATTGGCTGTTTGCTGCCCCGAGGCAAATGAGCCCACCCCCATGTCTGTATGACATTCAGATTTGAAGATATGCCTGTTTGGGTTTGGGTTGCTGGGGTACTCGAGATTGGTTGCTAGGGAGTAGCTAGGAAGTGTCTATGGTGATTCATGATTGGCTGTTTGCTGACCCGAGTCAAACAAGCCCACCCCCATGTCTCTATGATATTCAGATTTAAAGATATGCCTGTTTGGGTTTGGGTTGCTAGGGTGTTTGATAATGGTTGCTAGAGCGTGGCTAGGAAGTGTCTATGGTGATTCATGATTGGCTGTTTGCTGCCCCAAGTCAAATGAGCCCACCCCCATGTCTCTATGACACTGTGATCCGAAGATATCCATCTGGGCTTTTAACATGGCAGTCTATGGGATCAGTTGCTAGGGTGCTATAAATGGTTGCTAGGGCGTGGCTTGATAGCTTCATAATGATCCTGAGAGTCTGATTGGTTGGCTGAGTAAAATGAGCCCACCCCCATGTCTCTATGATATTGTGATGCAGAGTTATGTTTAATGCAAAATTCCTATGTAAATTCCCATAGTAGGAAAAACGTGTGCTGTTTCATGGGCCGTCCCTCACCATAGTATGTCAATGGGGCAAATTTGGGGCGCTTTTGTGCCCCAGGGGTACAACTTATACCCCATTGCGGGGTATGTTTTCGCACAGCTTGATAGCCTCTCTAAATGTGGTGATTCATATGTTTCTACGAAATTCTCGCTCTGAGCTATGACTCGTTAAAGTTGACCACAATGTTAAGTGTATGGGATTTTTCGGCAGTCATGTGACACTGAAGACTGGAGTAATGATGCTGAAAATACAGTTGCACATCACAGAAATAAATTACATTTCAGCACATATTCACATAGAAAAAAGTTATTTTGAATTGTAATAATATTTTACAATATTTATTTGTTTTTGATTAAATAAATGCAGCCTTGGTGGACAGAAGAGATTTCTTTCAAAAACATCTTACTGACCCCAAAAGATTGAACAGTAGTGATATTTTACTATATATTTATTCTCTGATCATAAAATAATTTTAGATCAGATCAATATCGCATGTACATATATCAACACAATGAGCAGGAAAATGTAAAGTTCAGGATGATAAAAGACGCCTTTGCCCTGCGTAAGACAAGGTTATTATAGTAAACTAAAACTAAAACCATTAAAAAATTGGTTATTGAAATAAAATAAACATTAACGAAAAATAAATGATTTTATTTTATTACAGCTATTTGCCAAGGCAGCATTTCTTATTTTTAACTAAAACTAAATGTACTAAAAGTAAAATATAAAAATGAATAAAAAAAACTGTATGGGCATATATATATATATATATAGCTTTAATCAAAATTAAAGTGAAAACTGAAAGTATTAATATTTCATATATAAACAAAAA
Source organism: Acrossocheilus fasciatus (assembly GCA_036784905.1). Taxonomy (NCBI): domain Eukaryota; kingdom Metazoa; phylum Chordata; class Actinopteri; order Cypriniformes; family Cyprinidae; genus Acrossocheilus; species Acrossocheilus fasciatus. The sequence goes on along the minus strand of CM071952.1, from coordinate 27,257,422 downwards.
TATTTCATATTAATATCAAAATATTTCAAATATTAACAACTATAATAGTATATCAATGATATGAAAATAATACTGGGCTATGAGGTTTATTTTGAGACTGACTGGCTGTATATTATCTCTTACTGTTTTCTTTAAATCATTTTTAGGATAGCTGACATTTGTCTTACTAGGAGTGGTTGTGCAAAATGACCAATAAGAGGTCTTTTTAAAAAGCTGAACCTCACACACAAACACAATTACTAAAGCGCATAGTACAAAATATTGACATTACAGTTTTAGTTTTTTGCATCACTATCTAAACACTAAATATTTATTGATGTGTATTTAATTTTACTAGTGCTGTCAAATGATTAATCGCATCCAAAATAAAGTTTTTGTTTACATAATATGTGTGTGTGTACTGTGCATATTTATTGCGTATATATATATATATAAATACACACACATGCATGTATATATTTAAAGAAAATATGTTGTTTTATATATTATAAATATTTTTAGATATAATATATATTCTATGAATATAAATATATAAATGTAAATAGATGTAAATATTTTCTAAATATATACTATGTGTGTGTCTTTATATTAGTGCTGTCAAACGATTAATCGCATTCCAAAATAAAAGTTTTTGTTTACAGAATATATGTGTGAGTTCTGTGTATATTTATTATGTATATATAAATACACACACATGCATATATATATATATATATATATAAGAAAAATGTTATGTGTATATATTAAATATATTTATATATAATGTAAATATGAATATAAATATATACATGTAAATACACAAAAATATTTTCTAAATATATACTGTATGTGTGTGTATTTATATATACATAATAAATATACACGGTACACTCACATATATTATGTAAACAAAAACTTTTATTTTGGAATGCGATTAATCGCGATTAATCGTTTGACAGCACTAATATATATACAAAATAAACATACACAGTACACACACATATATTATGTAAACCAAAACTTTTATTTTGGATGCGATTAATCGTTTGACAGCACTAAATTTTAGCAAAGCGTTCGGGACTGACAGCATCCCAGTGTTCACTGCATGTCTTTCGCTGCGCCCTCTAGAGGTCAAAGATCGCGGTGTACGAAAAAATGTGGAGTTACATGAAGTCGGCCGAGCCCACGGTCTTCACCAAGACGACGGCCGAGGGCGTGGCTCGCGTGCGCAAGTCCAAAGGGAAATACGCCTTCCTGCTGGAGTCCACCATGAACGAGTACACGGAGCAGCGCAAGCCCTGCGATACCATGAAGGTCGGAGGGAATCTGGACTCCAAGGGCTACGGGGTGGCCACGCCCAAAGGATCGCAGCTAAGGTGGGTGGAGTATTATAACAACCGACCAATCACAGCGCTGTTATAGTATTCCACCCACCCTGCTGTGCTTCTCTCTCTGTTTCTGTCTTTCTATCTTTTCTCCTGCCTGTTCTGTCTTTCTCTCAGTTTCCACACTCGGTACTCTCTGTGACGCAGTGATATCTTTGTGGTCACATATACAGTTGCTGCTTTTAGCTTTATTGGGCATTTATGTCTCATTGGCATTCTATGGGATTACATGTATATGTATATGTATATGTATATATAGTAAAGGGCTCATATCATGAGAAATGAAATAGGCTTTTCATTGACAGGCTATAACATCATTGAGAAACTATTATAGTTTTTATGTTAAATTAGTTTTTATCTTTATGTTTTGCATTTTCATTTTCATTTTAGTTTAAGTTTTGTTTTTTAGTAGTTTTTTCCTCTCCAAAATATGTCTACATATAAGGCTTTTATTCATTTTAGTAATGCTTTACAATAAGGTCTCGTTTGTTAACAATAGTTAATACGTGAACTAGAAATGAGCGATATATTTTTACAGCGTTTATTAACCTTTATTAATGTTAGTTAATAAAAACATTCATGTTCTTCTTAGTTCTCAGTACATTAACTAATGCTAACGGATATAACTTGATTTTAATAATGTATTTAACAAATGTTGAACTTAAAAGTAACTTAGATTAATAAATGCTATATAAGTATCGTTCATGTCAACTACTGTTAACTAACTATTAACAAAAAAAGAAACATTTTAGTTACTTTGTTACATCAAGTTAAACTAAATTAAATTTAGAATTGTTGTCCGGGCAACTATCTGTAAAAAAAAAAAGTTTTCTATATCATTGTATTTCAGTTAACATTTTTTAAATATAACAATTTTTTTATGATTTTAGTTTTAATTTGGTTTAATGAATATTGAAGGAATGAAAAATAAAAGTTAAATCATTAAACAATAAATGGATTTAAGTGAATAAAGAAAAAAAGAACAGTAAAAGAACAATTTATTCCTTAAAATAATCAATTTGAACTATTTACAAATAATATTTTAAAATACGCACACATTCACTCTTATTATGCATATGTTGAACATGCAAAATGGCAAAATATTTCTTGTCTCATCACACTTACGTTCTGAATTACATGCATCATATAAACGATTCAGCCTATATTTTCAATATAAAACAGTGAAATTTGAGATAGTTGAGTTTATATAGCTACACTGTAAAAATAAATAAATAAATAAATGAAGTTGAGCCAACTTAAAATTTTAATGCAACCAGCTTCAGCAGATTTTTGAGTTTTCTCAACTTGTCGTTTTGAGTTTATACAACAAAAATGTGAGAATCTCCCACAAAAATAAGTTGAGCAAACTCAAAAATCTTTTTTTTTTTTTTTTACAGTGTAGTTTATTGAAATTACTGTCAGTTGTTCAACATTTCTATTATAAAACCTTAAGACTTAAGACTTTTTTTCTCAAAATTAATTGCGAGATGCAAACTCAGAAATAAAAAAAAAGTCAGAATTGCAAGATGTACACTTGCAATTGCTTTAAAGTTTAAGTTATGACTGTTTTTGCTTTAAAGGCAGGGTAGGTGATCAGGTTCAAAAACATTTTTTGTTATGCTGGTTGAAAGTCTCTTCACATCCCGAAAGCAATCACTAAGTTAAGTGGTCTAAATGTATTTATATGTATTTATATCGTCTGTGGAAGGTGTAGAACCATAATATGTTCATCCAATCAAAATGTTCGGTCCGAACATTACGATAGGCTGTCCTGCCTGCCTGTCAAAATATGTATTTGCACCCTGTTTGTGCAGACATCAGCGCGCTCCAGCGAGAGTACTTTTATAATAATACTTTCACTAGTGTTTCCAAAATTGCCTACCATACCTTTAAAGAGAATATTAATTAAAATAAAAAAATATGACATGATATGACCTCTTTAAACACAAGGACAAAACCTAATAAAAAGGTTTACTCTTTTGCTCAGAAAGTGGTAAAGTTTCATTTATGAAACATTTGAAAGACAAAAGCTCCTGTATCCCACAAGATATCAGCGTTTGAGCTCGCAGACAGTGCTGTGTGTGTCTGTGTGTTTAATTTTGTTGTTCCTCCACAGAAGCGGCGCTCAGGTAAACGCATGTCTCATGTTGCTCATTTCTTCTCATCAAGCCTGTATCCTGTCTCACATCTTCATTCTCAAGGATTATTTCTCATCTCTTTCACTGTTCCTGCATAAAACTACCAGCATGTTTTACACCACACCATCTTCTGGATGTAAAAGTGTCTTACAATTTCTAAAGACAACATGAAGTTAATATTTACTGCCAAACATAAATGTCCTTTTATTGTTATTATTACAATTTAAAATAAGTGTTTTCTGTGTGAAATGTAATTGATTGCTGTGATCAAAGCTGAATGTTCAGCATCATTACTCCAGTCTTCAGTGTCACATGATCCTTCAGAAATCATGCTAATATGCTCACTAGTCCCTTGGAAGATAAATGTGTTGCAAATGTTAATTCATGTTGTCTTTAAACATACATAATAATTGCTAGAAATGTGTTGTTATGACGTATGTGAGCTGAAATGAGTATCAATGAGCATTCTGATCTGAGGTCAGTTTTTGACCTGTGTGGAGATTCAGTTCTGCCTGAGAGGATTTTACTGACTGTCTGAGTGTGGATTGCACAAAGGGCAAAACAGAGAGTACTTGATCATTTTGATTCTGATGGTCTCCTTGTGTTGCTATCAGCCGGTTTAGCAAACTAATCTCAGCACCGTGAACTCTGACCCTGACCGTTTAGCCTCTCCAGAACTGCTATAAACATGCTGCTAGCGTTTACAGTTTCTGACTTGCCAATAGACAGAATCTCCTTCTGCTGAAAATTTGCAAAAAATTTACTCACCCTCAGGCCATCCAAGATGTAGATGCGTTTGTTTCTTCATCAGATTTGGAGAAATGTAGCATTGCATCAGTGTCTCAGCAATGGATGCTCTGCAGTGAATGGGTGCCGTCAGAATGAGAGTCCAAACAGCTGATAAAAACATCACAATAATCCACACCACTCCAGTCCATCAGTAGACAAAATCTGAAACAAATCCATCATTAAGACATTTTTCACTTAAAACCGTCACTTCTGGCCAAAATATCCATAATAGTCCTTAATCCATAATAACGCTTCCTCCAGTGAAAACGTCATCTTGTCTGAATCAGGAGAGAATTCTGCACAGATCAAGCACCGTTTACAGTCCAAAACAGCTCTAAACAGATATGTGGCTGGATTTTGATGTGAGAGACAACAAGAGATGGAATTTTTCACTGGAGGAAGCGTTATTATGGATTATGGACTCATATTTTAGCCACAAGCAATCATTTGAAGTTAAAAACGTCTTAATGATGGATTTGTTTCTTTTGTCTTCTCAAGTTGTTAACTGATGGACTGGAGTGGTGTGGAGTATTGTGATGTTTTTATCAGCTGTTTGGACTCTCATTCTGACGGCACCCATTCACTGCAGAGCATCCATTGCTGAGTAAATGATGTAATGCTATATTTCTCCAAATCCAACTCCATGAAGAAACAAATTGCACAGTTCCCACAGATGAGATGTTAGAGAGGTTTTAGATGAAGGACACTGCACAGTTTGAGTCTCCACACAGGTCTGAAAAACAAAACAATGGATGTGAATACTGGCGTGCTGCATAGTATATACTGCATTTAGCCTGTTGTATTTGAATAGCATAGGAAGCATGCAGTATGTACAATGCAAAACATTTTGTCTTCATATGATAACATCCAAAAGAACAATTAACTAAAACATCCTTATTGCTAAAAACATCCTTATTAACTAAAAACATTATGTTGCACTGATGAAAGTCATTTGTGAGCTCACTGCAAAAAAAAAATTTTCTTCCTCAGTATTTTCATCTGGTTTTCAAATATAAATATCTAAACATTCTTAATGCAAGATGTTAAGTCTTATTTCCTGAAAAAAATAAAAATAAATAAAAATTAAAAATGAAGTGAGTTTATGATTAAAACAAGAAACAGTTATCCGTCAGCAGGGGAAAAAGTTAACTTATTTAAAAGAAAAAAACAAGATTATTTTCTTATCTCACAGGCCAGAGACAGATCATTTTGTCATCTTGTTTTAAGCAAAAAAAATAACTTCATTTTAATAAATTTTTCAGAAAACAAGACTTAATATGTTAAGTAAATTTCCTATTCAAGTAAATATAAGAATTTTTTTAATATATTTATCATTGCAAACAAGACAAAAAAAATACTAAGTATGAAAATCATGTTTTGCAGTGCAGGTAAAAGTAACTTATTAAAAGTCAGCATGAAACCATAATTGGCGCTATTTACTTTCAGAATACACAATCCAGTCTATTTCATGAGCTTATCGGTTCACTATGAATCAAATCAAGTCCCGCTCTACATTTTTTCTTGTTTTGCAAATCATAAATATGTCACATTGCGGTAGTAAAATTGGTGACGATTGCCTTTTTCACTGTGCAGCATAAAGTGTTTCATATCATCATCAATATTTTTCATTTCTTCATCAAATGTGACATGCTTGTGGAAACACTGAGGATGTTTCTCTCGCATCTGTTTCTCTCTCTCATTTATTCCCTCTGATGTCAGTAAGACTCTCCAGGTTTCTGAAATCATCCAACTGAACATCTTAATTTGCTTCCTTCTACATTTACACTTGAAATATGTGTCAGTTTTGATATGCAGGCACACAAATGGTTGGCCGCTGTTCAATTTTCTTCAATGAAAAACAGCAGATAAAATGCATTGCAAGGTCACAAACATCCAAAAAAACATCCAATTTCAGTTTCACATTTCGCTGAAAATTACAGTGTTCATAGAAACCTCAAGTTCAATTCCTGTGGGACATTCTGTAAGACCAGGGGCCAGCTGTATAAACTTAGCCACCATGTTAAGACCAACTAGCAGTTGCCTAGGGTTAGTCAGTCGTATTTCTCCAATACAAATAAGACCAATCTGCCTTTTCATAACCGAATTAAAAAAGTTATGACCAGTCTTGAGGAAAAAAAATTAGATGACTAACTTTTTAAGACTAGTCTAAACAGTTTGCGCAACCGGCCCAAGATGCAATGAGATATTCCACGAATCAATCAAATATCACATCAGATATCACAGCCAATCAGAAGATCGTATGGGCAGGGCTATTTCTGCAAGTGCGCTGTACTAGCAATGATGTACATGGATGGCCTATTAATTTATCAATTTTAAATCATTTTAACATTATCTTTTTCGTAGAATACACTTGTGTGTTCACATCAAGTTCTTGTTTCCTTTATTTATTTTCAGGATCCGAGGTAGATTTTCAATTGTCATTTGACTGTTAGCAAAATAATAATTGAACTCACATTAGAGACTTTTAAGATTAAATAAAGCACATAATAATTACCTGAGATTATCATCGCCATAGTTTGGAGGTTGTTTCTAAAATCCCCTGTCGCTCGCGTTTGGTCGCGTCTGGGCGGAGCTTGAAAAGGTGGGCGAGGCTTAGCGAAGGTCCGTTCTGTGTACAAACACAAACATAACATCTGTAAAGTTCACACAAAATGATATTCGAACTCGCAGTCGAGACTTTTTATTTAATCAATACCTGAGATTATCATTGTCATAGTTTGTAGGTTGTTTTTCCAGCCAATCCATCGAACTAGTCGCGCGTCGCTCCGCGTGTGGGCGGAGCTTGAAATAATGAGCGGGGCGTAGCGAATTTTCCATTATCCATCCACACATTATTAGACACTTTTAAATAAAACACATAACCAATACCCGAGATTATCATGGTCATAGATTAGGTTGTTATGGTTCCAGCAGCCGGTTCAAGCGTTTTATCCCCTGTCGCGTATCGCGTCTGGGCGGAGCTTGAAACAGTGGGCGGAGCTTCGCGACAAAATGCTGTTTTTAAATAGGCTACTTTAAAATAATAATGCTGACTTACAAGAGAGCATTGTTTTAAAGCAGCAGCACACTGTATCGCTTATAGACAAAAGAAAATGATAATCCCAGAAAGCTCAATACCAAAATAAATAGCAGATGAATTGAGAGAAATGTTGTTAAATTGGCATTATATCCAATAGTGGAGAATATTGATTAGTTTAATGCAATAAGTATCTCACTTATATTCTATTATTTCACTCACAATACTACACTACTGTTTGAAAGATAGATGGAATAAAATGAGAGTGAAAGAGAGAGAGAGAAACATCCCATAATATTCCTCATTAACAACAGCTGCCTTCCACGAGCCTCTCTTATGTTCTCTCTTGTTTTCTGTTTGTTTTGTGTCGTCTAACCCGGGCTGCGTGCGGCCCGCTCTCATGTGATGTTTATGGTTTGTTGAAGAAATGCCGTAAACCTGGCCGTGTTAAAGCTGAATGAGCAGGGGCTGTTGGACAAATTGAAAAATAAATGGTGGTACGACAAGGGCGAATGTGGCAGCGGGGGCGGGGACTCGAAGGTTAGCCACCAATGACACGCAGAGGAGTGGTAAAAAAAGACGACAATGTGATGCAACAGAGACATCTGCCCTGACACGACGGCCCTCGCCGGCCAGTAACGAGAGAGAAATATGTCAAAGGAGAAACACACTGGAAATGAAAGCAATTACTGTCAAAACAGAAATATTTGCTAGAAGATTTGTGGTTTTCAGAAAATGAGGGCTGTAACTGCACAGAAATGATATTCATTTGAATCAAAAATTAAATTGAAAAATTTTAATTGAACAAGCTGAATAATAACATTAATTTCAGAAAAATGTAAAATAAATATAACAATAATAATAATAAATCAAGTTAGATAAAAGTTTTAAAAAAGCTAAATTGGAAAAACATTGTAAAAAATAAATGTACACACACCATATATATATATATATATATATATATATATATATATATATATATATATATATATATGAAATATTAAATATATATATAAAAATTGTAAACAAAAAAAAAGTAGCCAATAAAATTAATGCACATGCATAACATGTGTTTGTGTGTATATATATATATAGAACATTAATGTCACAAAACCTGATAATCAAAATTCAATTTATCAATCAATTTTCATTTGACTTTTATAATTCACTTTATTTATAACCCAAAATATTTAATATTTTGAATGTGGGCCTGTCTGCACACACCATCTGCACACTGGGCTGTTTGCGATGAGCCAATAGTTCTGCATTAGCAGTAATTGTTTGTGTTTTGATAATGAAATCAGGGCAGTATGTGTCTGTTGCCTGAAGCGATGGAGCGAGATCCCATCCATACGTCTGTGGCTCAGCCTCACACACACACGCACACACACACACACACACATGTATGAGCTCACACACGTGTACTCGATGGGACCTCGGCTTCATCACTTCCTGTGCTGCTGTGTGCCAAGATGTATTGCAATCTAATAACATAAAATAACATGGCCTATGATGTTATTTATGTTATTCTCTCTGAGAAGAACGCCGGTAAACCTGGCGGTGTTGAAACTGAGTGAAGCAGGAGTGCTAGACAAACTCAAAAATAAATGGTGGTACGATAAGGGCGAGTGCGGACCCAAGGACTCGGGAAGTAAGGTCAGTTTCCGGACGGAAAACCGCAAGCAAACCTGAAAACCGCAGCTCTGAGAAACACAAACACTCTCATGAAATCAATGTGATGTGTTTTCAGAAAGAAAAAGATGACGACAGTCTTAAAATGTCACTGTCATCACCATCATACAGATTTTTTAATATATTTTCTTAACTCAGCAAAAATCAGAGCCGTTGAGAAACAGAGTTACGACACTCCCATAGGCTTCCATAGGAAATATAACTATATTCCATAGGAACTATATCCATAAGAAGTAAAGCATTTCATGGAGCAGCCAATAGTTCCAAACAACCATAGTTCCAGCATTGAAGCCCATTCGTTTCAGTGCTTCTCAAACACACTCGCTGGTAAATTGAAGAAATTACTGCATTTTCTGACATTTTAATGCATTAGTCGACCTCTCGGAAATCTACTATTTTACGAAGCGTATTATTTTTAATGTTTATCGTTATAATAGACAGTTAAACTATAATTGCAGTTAGATAAATGCCATATTTGCTTGCCTTTTGTAATATTCAATTATGTCGTATGCTTGCATGAATATCATAAAATAGCACTTATTCACATTAAATCATTATAAAAATCGAGTGTTTGATCATGTCTAAATACGCATTCAGATGCATTTAACCCTAAATACTACTCTAATTGTGATATAAATACTAAGCATATTAGAAAACGGTATCTTTTAAATGGTCATTCAGGGATAATTATTGCACATATTATTTAGCTAAATAGAACTGAACTATATATTACAATTATTTAGTTGATTAAACGTTACACTTAAGGTCACATCTGACTGACAATGAGTAAAATGCGATTGTAAAGCGTAGTCAGAGTAGTTATCAATACACAGTCAATGCACATTATGTGTAAATAATTACTCGAAATTGCTGCAAATATAGTGAAACTGCTGTCTGTCCCGATTAAAACCATTCAAACATATTGACAACGCGGAGTTGTCTGGAACTATTGAGAGCTCCATGAACCACGTGAGCCATCAAAGCATGTCGCAACTCTGTTTCTCAACAGCTCTGAGAAAAATAAAATAGAACCTTTAGAATGCAACATTGTGACATCACAATACAAGAATGCTGCACCATGATGTCATGATTACAGTAAGACACTTTCATGACTTCATAATAGTGTTCATTTTTTTGTAGAATGCAGCTTTGTTACAGTGTAATGGATGAGTTAATTAAAATGGAGAGAATATTGCACTATTAGAAAGAATACAGTGCCATAATATCCACTTGTTCACTCAATTAACTTCAGGGGTAGTTGGTAGAAACACATTATGGCTGTAGAACATTTCATAAAGCGATTTCATGCCATTTTAGACAGAGCCAGATTGTATTAAATGATGTTTTAAAAATATTATAAATAATTTTAAAGTAATCCGTTATTTTATTTTTTAAAATAATTATTTTAATTATTTAAATAATAATTAAATAATTTAGTTTAATTACCTAGTTTGATAGATTTTTTTTAAAGGCATTTTAAACATTTTTATAGAATTATACAAAAAAAATAAGATTATAACCCATACAAAACACAGTAATTTAGTATGTTTTTTTTTCTCCAAATTCTGATTAAGGTCAACAGAATTGATGGTTGTAAAAAATTTCATATAGCTATTATAGAGAGCAAAATTGTACAAAAATTTAGACTTTTTTATTATTATAATTAATTTTCAAGTAAACAATTATTCATATATTTTTATATATTTAAATAATTAATTATTTTAAATTATTATAATTTAAATAAAAATAAAACACAGTAATTTAGTAAGTTACGAGGGGCCTTTTTTGAATGCTGATCCAGATCAGCAACAACAACAAAAAAATAATTATTATTTAAATAATAATTTAAAAGTATGTTTAAAATGCAAGGATCAAAATGGAAAGAAATGTTTAATTTAATTTTTAAATTATTATTTAAATAATAAATTATTTCTTGATACTTAAAATAATTAATTATACAAATTATTATGTACATAATTAAATTATTTACATTAGTGAAATATATTCACAGTTTGATATATTCATTTGTTTCACTAAAATAAGTATAAAAATAAATATAAGACTACATACCGTGTAAAATAGACAAAATTTTTAAATGTGAAAAATATTTATTATTTTAACGAACTATTATTTAGATAATTAAATAATTTTCTGTAAATACATATTTTTCCCAGTTTGATACATTAATTTATTCATTTAAATGCATTTTAAACATATTTATAAAAGTGTAAAAAATAAAACTATACAAAATACTTGGCAAACTAAGCTAAACTATTATAATTTCATTTAAATCGTAGCTCTTCTGTTCATGTTTGAAATCTAAATGCCACTGGATTTCATTCTGTCTGTAACAGAACAACGTAATGCTGTTAAATCCACGGCACCAGTAATTCAAGCTGATTGTATCATATTATGAACTGTAATTGAATATCTGTCATGTGTAAGCGTGCCGCTTCCCGCCTCTCTAACGCTGTCTTTTCTCCCTCGAATCCCTCTCGCCTCCAGGACAAGAGCTCGCAGGCGCTGAGCCTGAGCAACGTGGCGGGAGTTTTCTACATCCTGGTGGGCGGCCTGGGTCTGGCCATGCTGGTGGCCCTGGTCGAGTTTTGCTATAAGTCCCGCGCCGAGGCCAAGAAACTGAAGGTGGAATCGGCCGAACTGAATTTTAGCCCCGCTGCCAGCCCAACGCACAGTGTGCAGAACTTAGCCACTTATAGAGAGGGATACAACGTGTACGGCTCTGACGCAGTAAAGATATAGGGGTAGGACAGAAAGCCTGCTTGAGGTCGCAGGGGTCGGCCTGAGCCTCGTCTGTCATATAGCTGCAGCAGACGTCCGTCCGCTAATGTTGTGACAGCTTCCCATCCCTCCGTTTACTTACGTTCCTTCTTGGTTTGTTCACTTCTGAAAGAGACCCCTTCATTTCTGTCGCCTGTCGTTCTTTTCTTTGTTTTTTCGTATGGCATCTGCCTTGACTAGAACGTGTTGGGATTGCATTGGTTTGGTCTTCCTGGCTGCAGTCGCTGGTGTTTTTGCACTGTTGGCTTTCTGTTTCAGACACCTGCATTAAAACAAATGGCACAAGATGACAAACACACACACACATACACACACACACACACACACACACACACTCATGGACAAAGCTGCCATATTGCATTAGGAGCTCAAATTAGTAGCAAACCAAACATCTTAGTATGCAACCTTCAAACACTTTATAAAGGAATGCTGCTCATTTTATTTTGTTATTTAGAGATGTGAGCTCTCTGCTATAGACCGGCGGTTCTCAACTGGCTCGTTTTGATGGACAAAACCAATGCTAAATGCAAATAATAGCGTGCAAATAAGCACATAATCTTCTTAATAAATCAATTCACTTTTAAAAAGCATCAAATTCAACTTTTTGGCATAAATTTGCAAAAGTCTTTTGCTAATAAAATAGCCACTTAAGCTGTGATTTATGCAACAAATACACTGTTTAACCCTTGTATTACATTAAAAATTCTAGGTAGGATTTTTAAGACTCTAAATGGATTCAATATAATTCACCAAAAATCACATTATGGAAAACAAACAAACAAAAATATAGTAAATATTCTATAAATCACCATGTAAAATAGTAAATCTTTAACATTTATAGTTCTTACACATTACAAACTGAAAAATAAACATGCAAACATATGTCTTTTTAAAACTGTACTTATTTTATTTTATTTTTTTCACAAATTTTATAAACAATATCATTAATTTTTTTTTTTTTTTTTTTTTAAACCGAACTTTGGAAAAGCACTTAATCTGTGAATAAAAGCATGGCACACCAAAACCATGGCTTCAATTCTTAGTGAAAATTAACATGCATGAACTGATAAAATGTACGCCAAAAGTATCTTAGCATTTTTTTGTATTACAATTATATTTTTATTAATATGTTGAATCAGTTTTTTTATTTTTAATATTATTGTATTTGAATTTTTGTGAAAGTTTTTGTCATCTTTAGTAATTTTTTAATATATGTAGTCATAAAAAATAACATATATAGTCTATATAGTTTTTTGTTTAATTGATTTTTATGTTTTAGTTATTTTAGTTTAACAAAGTAACATAAGTACATTAAAATGTTTAATATAAATGTAAATGCTTAATGTAAATATATATATATATATATATATATATATATATATATATATATATATATATATATATATATATATATATATATATATATATTATTATTATTATTATTATTTATTTATTTATTTTTCTTCAGTTAATGTTTATTTTTGACTGGTAACCCTGGCTGCCTTTAACCATGAAATATCAACATAATCAATATATAAATTTTGTATGCACATTCTATGACAAAAAACTGTGCATGCATATTCATGACCCTAAATGAGGAAAAAGTCACAAAATTTGAAGAATCATGGGTTAACCAGTATTTCTGACAAATCAAAACCTGACGCGCAAAACACAATACAAGGGTTAAAAATAACAGACAACTTTGGCATAAAGCAAAACCAGCTGAGATCCGCCGCTATAGACAGCAGCTATGCGCAATGCGTTATTTGGTACGAGTAGGGCATTATAGATCAAACAGCTGTTGGTTTAATGATGTTTGGTTGCGTTTCTCTTTCTTTTGTTGTTGGCGACATCAACAAACCAATCTATAATGCTGTACTGATACTGAATAATATCCGACTGACCTCCAAACCCCTGCTTACGAAACATTAGCAGTATGAGCATATAAAGTGTTGACTGTTACAGGACACTGTACAATTCAAACCCTAGATTTAGCGGGAACACGAGCGAAGGGCTGCATGCTGGCGTTAGAAATGCAGATGTCTAGCCATGTTGTACATTTTGAGATGTTTTCTGTATTTGTGTGTGGCGGCCTTGAGCTTTTCTCCGTTCTGTCGATGTGAATGTGTCGCGTGGTTCCGTTGTGACGTCACTGTGTCATTTTGCATATATTGTTTCCCCCCCCCAAAGATTCCAAGTGTTCTGACTCCGCCTCTCGTCCCGCCCCCTTCTCTAGCTCACCTTCTCGGAAGCCATGAGAAACAAGGCCCGCTTGTCAATCACAGGCAGCCTGGGGGAAAATGGGCGTGTCCTGACGCCAGACTGCCCTAAGGCCGTGCACTCTGGCCCCTCCTTCCGACATGGCCCCGCCCTCGCCGTGGTGTCCTCCGACCTCCCATAGAAACCAAAAACTCACCTTGTGCCTTAAACCATCTTACCCCTCTACCGAAGTTCAGATTTCACGCAAACCACGGGAGAAGCACGCCGTCGCCGGCTCGAACGCGACTAACCTGATAACACAAACTTTCAGCCCTCGGAAAAGACGTCAACAATTGTAAACGAGCCGGGACGGCACGGATATGAACGCTTGGCGAGCATCAAGGATCCATGATGCCTTATCCTAACTTTGGGGACGAACATCATCGCGTACGAGACGAAAAATCATGACCAGTAAACTGTAAATGTAGAGACATTAGCTCCGCGCTTCCCTGATTAGCCGTACGACATCAGCGAACCTGCATTAGACGTATTAAATCACGTATTTACGACATGGTCCACAATCACTAGCAACTAAACCGTATGTAGATATTCTCTCAGGAGCCACGAAGGGGGACGACAGAAACACCTTTTATCATCTCGACAGGATTTCTTCAAGACGCCGCTGGGAGCCGCTTGCTTTTTTGGACTGAAATGTATATAGACCAGTAGTAAAAGCTGAACACGATTCTTTTATAAAGCATCTTAGATAATAAATCATTGCAATAATGACTATAGGGAGACCTGACTTGTAATTAAGAGATCTTTTATATACACACAGTATTATATATATACAGAATATAATAGAGGGACATCTGAACTAAAACTGCACCGTTGTGTGTGAGACCATGGCATCTGTTCTGTTAACAGTTGTTTTGATAACCGATGTAACGCAGTGTGTACGTGTCTTTGTCCTTAATGAATGTCCACGCATTTCACATTTCGCACAAACACACACGAGCGTAGGATGTGAACGCCGCACCGCATCGCACACCGTGACCGGGGGTCGCACCGACTCCTGATTCTCACCTTTGGTGTTTGGTTTTGTTTTTGCGTTCTTTTGTTTTTCTCTTTGTACCCACCGATTCAAATAAAACTGGAACATTTATACAATACTTTTTTTTCCTTTTCATTCATTGAAATATGACCTTGGTTTTATCTGATGATGCCAATGATCAAATATGATCATTCTGTCATCATTTACATCAAATGATGACCAAAATGATCCTAGAGTTGCAATATGTAAAGTTGATAACACTTTATTTTAGGGTGTCTTAACTAGTTGCTTATTAGCATGCATATTAATAGAATATTAGCCAGTTATTAGCACTAATTAAGCACATATTAATGCCTTATTCTACATGACCTTATTCTACATCCCTAATCCTACCCAATACCTAAACTTAACAACTACCGCACTATTAACTATTAATAAGCAGCAAATTAGGACTTTATTGAGGGAAAAGTCGTAGTTAATACTGTGTTCCCTATTCTAAAGTGTTACCGTAAAGTTTGTTTAACTGTAAAAGAAACTGGAGAACTTGTGAACATCAAGACAGCTGTTTATACCAGTTTTTAATCATCATTAGCTCATTAGATGGACATTAGCTTGTTGAACAGATATCATTGTCCAAAAACACCTTGAATATCTCAAACTGGCTTGTTGCTGGTCCAAGATGGTCTACTAGCATGGACCAGCCAATGACCAGCCTAGACCAGCTAGAAACCATCTACCATGTTCCAAAACACTGACTTGCTCAACCTCATATGTGACCCTGGGCCACAAAAGCAGTCTTTTTATATTTGTGGGGTATATTTGTAGCAATAGCCAAAAATACATTGCATGAGTCAAAATTATCCATTTTTCTTTTATGCCCAAAATCATTAGGATATTAAGTAAAGATCATGTTCCATGAAGATATTTTGTAAATTTCTTACCGTAAATATATCAAAACTTCATTTTTGATTAGTAATATGCATTGCTAAGAACTTCATTTGGACAACTTTAAAGCTGATTTTCTCAGTATTTTGTTTTTTTTGCACCCTCAGATTCCAGATTTTCAAATATTGTCCGATATTTATTATTTATTAAGCTTTCAGATGGTGTATAAATCTCAATTTCAAAAAATTGACACTTAAGACTGGTTTTGTGGTCCAAGGTCACATATCATTCCAAAGATGACTTTCTTGTTCTCTGTGAAATATTGCTATGGTAAAATATTTTCTCCTAGGAGTCTGATATTAGTAAACCATTTCCCTAAAATGTTCAAACAATGTGACTCTTTGGCATTTTTAAAACATTTGAGCATCAATCTGACACATCATTATTGGTTTTGCTCTCAAAACACCTTGAATATCTTAAACTGGTATAACCCACTGGCTTGTTGCTGATCGAAGAGGGTCTACTAGCTTTGCCCAGCCTAGACCACCTAAACCAGCTAGTATGTTCAAAAACACTTTTTTTTTTTTTTTGCAAAGAAGGAAGACTACCTAAACACCAAATGCAACATACAAAGGTATCTTCAAATATTATATATTAACTCAAAAACCCTGGGATCTTAAAAGGAAGAGCGTTCTTTGAGGAACCAGAAGAAATAACCCTGTAGATGTCAACAAATCTTCTCTAAAGAGTCGAGGCATAATCCAGACTTTATAAAACACAATAGAACTTCAGACGGTATTAAAGAAAAAGACAGAGCTATCTGACGGCCAGATCTCGCTCATTCTCACTTACAGACAGACACATCTGAGGCTCGCTTTCATCGGGAGGAAATCCGGTTTTCTCTGGAGATTTCCATTCCTTCCCACATCAGCAGACGCTGTTTTCTGAACTCCCAGACTGCTCGGTTTCAATCCCATGGGCTTTATTTGGACGAACACAAATACTTCTGTTAGAAATACAGACATACTTGAGATGAGAGCTGAATCACAGAATATTACATTTCTATAAAAAACACTTCCTGATTTCACAAATGATTATATCATGTACAGAAGTCGTCCTTTCATCTGAAAGCAGATGGATCAGGATGTGTTAAAGGCATTCAACACAACGTTTCTCGAAGGAACTGGGCTGAACAAATTATTCAGAGAGAAAATATAAGCCATATGAGTATTGTTCTATCAAACCAACACAAAAATGGTTCAAAAAGACCAAAAATGGTGCAAAAACAATTAATTTAGAAACTCAACAACATCCCATTTCATCATGGGACACTGAAGACTGGAGTAATGATGCTGAAAATTCAGCTTTGCAACACAGGAATAAATTATATTTTACAATATATTCACATAGAAAGCAGTTATTTGACATTGTAATAATATTTCACAATATTACTGTATTTTTGATTAAATAAATGCAGCCTTGGTGAGCATAGAAAAGAAAATAAGCCAATTTTCCTTAATGTTTTGAATTAAGATCTTTCACTGCACAGTACAACTTTCCTTGCCACACCATTTATTGAAATTAATCTCCAAAAACCACTAGTTTAGACTGTGTGCATCTTACGGTTTCAACAGGAAAGAAAACTGGGTTCATCAAGCCATTTCAATTCTGTAAATTCTGTTTATTTTCTGTGCTTTCCCACATCAGGAACATACATTTAAAACACTCACACAAACACACACACACCATTTATTCACCATAATACACATACGGAACAATAAAACACACATTTAGCACCAACTTACAAAAACTAAACACCCATAAAACCTTTTGTCTTTAAATTACACGACCTTCATCTGAGCGTGAAAACATATTCACTGGAGATCCAATGAAAAAAACAAAAAACATGGCATCAGACAGCTTTGGTTTTCCACTTGATTAGAGAAATGCAGAGAGAAGCTGAACTGAACCGTAAGGCCTGTTTCACACGCTGAGGGTATTTCTGCTGCAAATCTATACAAATAAAGCGATTTCTGGGTTTATACATGGAGTACTTCTTTTACTAATGGACAAAAATGATGAAATCATGAGTGAGCTATTACTTTTACTTTTTGTTTGTTAAGCAGCATGGACATTCTGATTGATTTTGCATGTTATTCAATGTCTGCATGTTACAAAACAGCACATGCATTTGCATTTTTTGGAAAAAACAAGTTTTACATGCAACTGAAGTAAATTGCAAAGTAAACTGGACTGAATTCAGATGATTGAAAGGTGAAGCCTGTTGTAAAAGGTCATGCTGATAAAAATGTCCACAGGTCATTTTCACCATATTTTCTGCTAAAGTTCAGTGTGGCACTCACAGATTAAGAAAAGGCCCAAAACTGAAACTCTACTTGCCATAATAAGCATGCACTGCTTATGTGTGAAACAGAGCTCTAAAATGAAACTCTTAAGGCATGGGATCCCGAAATTATAAAAATTGATGAAAATGTCAAATGTAAATTGCTTTGGATAAGATGCATAAATTTAACCAGGAATCGCATATCCACAAAAACAGGTAAACCAATCAGCACTCAACAACTGCACTTCTGGATCATCAAGGCCTGAAAACAACTACCGTAAGAGATCACACACACACACACACACACACACACACACACACACACTCATAAACACTGACTACATTCACAATACAGGCCTTTATGAGGAAATCTCACGAAACCTGTGAAGAACATGTTTCACCTCAAAATCAAAAGAATAAGAAAACATCCAGACACTACAGAAATACTGTCAAGGAAATAACACCGTAAAGGAGTAGTTCACCCAAAAATGAAAATTTGCTGAAAATGTACTCGCCCTCAGGTCATTCAAGATTCGGATGTGTTTGTTTCTTCATCAGATTTGGAGAAATGTAGCATTGCATCAGTGTCTCAGCAATGGATGCTCTGCAGTGAATGGGTGCCGTCAGAATGAAAGTCCAAACAGCTGATAAAAACATCACAATAATCCACACCACTCCAGTCCATCAGTTAACATCTGGAGAAGACAAAAGCTGAAACAAATCCAGCATTAAGATGTTTTAACTTCAAACCCAGATTCCAGATGAAATAGAGTCTATAATCCATAATAAGACTTCCTCCAGTAAAAAGTGGTCTCGTCTGAATCAGGAGAGAAAAATTTTGATGTGAGAGACAACATTAGATAGACTTTTTCACTAGAGTTAGTGTTATTATGGATTATAGACCCATATTTTGGCCATAAACAGCGGTTTGCTGACGGCACCCATTCACTGCAGAGCATCCATTGCTGAGACAGTGGTGCAACGCTACATTTCTCCAAATCTGTTCCAATAAAAAAACAAACTCATCAGCAAATGTTCATTTTTGAACTTTAATGTTCCTAAAACAGGCTTAATTTTTCTTTATGCAAAAAAAAAAAAAAAAAAGTATATATATATATATATATATATATATATATATATATATATATATATATATATATATATATATATATATATATATATATATATATATATACAATTTTCTCTTGATTTTGGGGTGAAATATAAAATATATCTTGAATTTGAAATAAAATTTTGCTTTGATTGTTCACATTCATGTTTGAAAGTGTGAATAAGCAAAACTGAATCCAAGCACCTAGTTTTACGAACACATTTATCTGCATTCGGTCAGCTTATTCGATTATTGACGTCAAGACCAGAGAAAAACCTGATTATTTCAAAATAAACCCAGGCCTCACTTATAAAACACATTTTTTTTGTGCATAAGAATGTGTAAATATGACAATTCGGCATAAATGAGGCCTGAGATTTGGTCCCCATCCATGCTGTAATGTGAACACAGCTGCTTATAAGAGCCCTTATACAATCCAACTCTTTTTTAGCTCTCTGTTTTACTCCGTACATTAAACACAGTATGGTAGCAAAGTACATAATGTCTTGTAATCAGAAGCATCTGTTCTTTTTATAATATGTGAAAAGTACGTTCAGATACTTCTGCATAAATTTCTACAAGATATCAATAATCAGCGTTAAAACGTTTTGCAAAACGAGTTGTTTTGCATGAACAGAAGGCAATCATGTGGGCTGACCTGATCTATAGATACAGTCAGAATCACTGTTTACCATAGATATCCATTCATTTCTTTAGTGAAAAACAAGAGAAATAAATAATATATTAAAATACGGCTATTTAAGCACCAAAACAAGTGTGATTTTCACACTTCAAATAAAGCAAAATAATTCAGGACAATTTTTTTCAGTCAATTTCAAAATATTTTTTTAGTTTATTTAAATACTATTATAGTATTTACAGTTTTTTATTTTCATTTTAGTTTTAATATAAGTTTGTTATTTTAAAGTAAATATTTAAATGTTTTATTTAAAATTTAAATGTTTTCTTAAATATTTAACTTTAGTACTCAAACTTATTTTATTTCAGTAAGTTGGCAACATTCAACGTTTCTAATTTTCGCTTAAGTTTAATATAAGTTTTATATATAATTTTTATATATATATATATATTTTTTTTTTTTTTTTTTTTTGCCGATTAACAATATTTAAGTTTTTTTAGTTAACAATAACAACACTGAAGTGCTGCGAATACAAGCAATTCAGCAACAAGATGACAAAAGATGCATGTAAAATCACAGTCTTCTTCTGCTTTTCTGTGCAATAAGGTAATTTTCTGACATTCATTTATCATATTTCATATTTATATTTAAAAATGCACAGTTTACTGCTGCTTATGTTCAAAAGTGAGTCCACATGCATCTTGTTCATAAACTTCTCTCAATCATTGCTAGACTTTTTCAAATGTCTGACAGAAATAATAGATTTTTTGCTTTATTTAAAGTGCATAAGACACAAATATTAGAATTTTTCCCCATAGAAATGAATAGATAACTACGGAAACAATCTTTCTCTACCCAGCTGTATCTACAGTGTTTCACGAGTGCAGCGCCATCTGTTGTCCATCTTTGTGAAGCTGCAGCCTCTCTTTCTCC
This sequence comes from Acrossocheilus fasciatus, assembly GCA_036784905.1. NCBI lineage: Eukaryota > Metazoa > Chordata > Actinopteri > Cypriniformes > Cyprinidae > Acrossocheilus > Acrossocheilus fasciatus. The sequence goes on along the minus strand of CM071952.1, from coordinate 27,236,437 downwards.
ACCTGCAGGCGCTCTTTCTCAATCTGCAGTCTTCCCGACTCAAACTTGAAGAACTGCAGTCTCTCCTTCTCCAGCAGGAGGCGCTCTTTCTCTAACTTCAGCTTCTCCGCCTCCAAATCCACCACCATTGGCCAAGCCAGCTTCCTGTCCTTCTCGCCGTCCAATGAGGACGACGAGGGGGCAGAGGATGATGTGGTGGGCGTGGCTACAGACGTCGAGGGGGCGGGGCTCTGCTGGAGGGGCGTGTTCTGTTGCAGCTGCAGTCGCAATCGTTCTCGCTCCACCTGCAGACGTTCCTTCTCTAGCTGCAGCCGCTCTCTCTCCAACTCGCCCTGCCTCAACCGCTCCTTCTCCACCAGGAGGCGCTCTTTCTCCACCTGCAGCCGTTCGGACTCCACCTGTAAGCGGTGCTTCTCCAGGTCCAGTCTCTGCCTCTCCAGCGCCACCAGCAGACTTGTGTTATCCCCTCCGGTCAGGCCCAATCCAGCTACGCCCATCCCGGTCATACCCCCGACTCCGAGTCCCAGGTCTCGACTCGCCGCTGGGCCCGATGAGGGCTTCGTGGAGCTCAGCACGCCGAATTCATCGATGTGAGCGAAGACCTCAGGAACCCGGCCCTCGCGGTCCATATCAGGGAGGATGGAGGGAAAACAGTCTTCATCGTCCTCCTCACCCTCACCACCTTCTCCAACCTCCGCCTCCAACTAGACAGACACAAAGTCAGCAGCAAATATGAGACCAAGCACACCTATGAGTAGATCTGTTTCGTCATAGCATGATTTTAAAGAAAAATGTTTAAGGTTAACTTGGATGAGTAAGTATTTCAATTCAAGTGGAATTTTCAGGGCATTTTAGCAAAGACAATTAAGATAAACACTCCCATGTATCATATTTCCAAAATGATTTCCAATACTGGTTTCTTATTATTTGAGGTGCTGAATCCAAAAATAATGGCTGTTTGCACAAAACATGATGCATTTCGAAGCATTTTAAAAAGTGTTTGTAAGGTGAAGAAGTCTTGTATTTACTTTTAATCAGCAGAAAAATTGCCACAAAGACATGATTCCTGTCTTCCTCCAAGCCAGGTTATAACTACTTGTTTAATTCTCAGCCTGTTTTCACATGTAAGGCATTATATTTTATGCCCAATCCTGATTTTAGGGTTATAATTATGGCCAGTGACTGAAGAAAATGCAAACATAAACCTACTTGTGGGTGTTTTACGGCATCCAAACAGCCACAGAAAATTACTGATTTTTTATTTATTTTATTTTATTTCATTCTTATTTTGTGAAAAAAACCTTAAAATTTTACTGATATTTTTTAAATCAGCTGTAAGATTTTTAATGTTCTTCAAAGAAGTCTCTTTTGCTCACCAAGGCTGAATTTATTTGATGAAAAATACAATAAAAACTGTAAAACTGTGAAATAGTATTACAATTTAAAATAAGGGCCTCCAATGAGAATATATTATAAAATGTAATTTATTCCTGTCATGCAAATCTGTATTTTCAGCATCATTCCTCCAGTCTTCAGTGTCACATGATCTTCAGAAATCATTCTAATATGCTGATTTGCTGCTCAAGAAACATTTCTGATTATTATCAATGTTGAAAACAGTTGTGCTGCTTCATGTTTTTGTGTAAACCATGATGCATTTTATTTTCCAGGATACTTTGATGAACAGAAAGTTCAAAAGAACAGCATTTATTTGAAACGTTTGTAACATTATTAATGTCTTTACTGTCACTTTTGATCAATTTAATGCATCTTTGCTGAATAAAAAGTTCATTTAAAAAGTTAAAAGCAGCCAAAATGAACAGTTTCAAATGCTTAATGACTTATGCCCACCATGTGTGAGGATTACCCACGATCCCAGGATGCCCACGATCTGATGAAAGCTGTAGGATGAATTTGAGTAAGTAGTTTCTGTGTCTAGTACATACTCTGTAGCTGCTGGCCTCATCGTCCTCCATTTTGACTCCAGGTGTGTGTGTGCTGGGCTCCCCGAGGTCCGTCAGGTCCTGCCAGTCGCACGACGAGTCTTTGGAAAACCCACTGAGGTCCAGCGACTGATCGCCGCCACCCAGAGAGGCGTCATTATCAGGAGACGAAGCTTCAAACTCCTGCTTCAATCCCGACGCCAACTCGGCCTGAAGCTGCTTTCGTTTCATCAATGCGCGCCAGTCCAGGTAGCGCCGCTTGACCTCGGCCGCCGTCCGCAGCTCCCCCTCGCCGAGCGAGTTCACGCTGTCAGCCACCTCCTCCCACGCACGCCGCTTCAGCTCGTTAATGGCCATGTTCTGTTGGCGGGAGAACAAAATCTCACGTCGCTTGTGGATCTCGCGGATCAGAGTCTGAGTTTCCTTCACGCTGTAGTTGCTCTTCCTCTTCCTCTTTAGGTGCTTCATCTGCAGGAAGTCCATGCTGGAGACTACTGAGAAATGATTGGATGCTGAACGAATTCTGTCACTAAAGACACATCTTCATGCTGACACACATTTTGTGTTTGTGTGAGTAGGAGAGTGTTGAGGTCATTCAGAGGTCAAACTGTCTCCTGACCGCATGCAAAATGACAGCTTGATCAGACATCTGGTCTCCTACAACAAAACAAACACACCGTTTTAGTTACACATAATAAACGTATGTTCAGTAACATTTGAATAAATCTGACATATCTGTACATTATTTCCTGTGCACAAAACCAGCTATGAATAAAACCAGAAAGTTAAAATATACTGCATATATATTGCAGTCATAAGTCGCTGGGGTATATTTGTAGTACTTGCTAACATTACATTGTATAGATCAAAATGATAGATTTTTCTTTTATGCCAAAAATCATTAGGATATTAAGTAAAGATCATGTTCCATGAAGATATTTTGTAAATTTCCTACTGTAAATATATCAAAACTTCATTTTTGATTAGTAATATGCATGGCTAAGAACTTCAATTGGACAACTTTAAAGGCGATTTTATCAATTTTTGTTTTTTTTGCACCCTCAGATTCCAGATTTTCAAATAGTTGTATCTCAGCCAAATATTGTCCGATCCTAACAAGCTTATTTATTCAGCTTTCAGATGTTATTTAATTCTCAATTTAAAAAATTTGACCCTTATGACTGGTTTTGTGGTACAGGGTCACAAAAATATACATCAGCGTTCAAAAGTTTGGGGTTGGTATGATTCTTTTAATGTTTCTGAAAATCTGTTCTGCTCACCAAGTCTGCATTTGTTTTATTTTTTAAAAAATACAGTAAAAAAGTTAAATATTATAGCAATTTAAAATAAGTGTTTTCTATTTGAATATATTTTAAAATGTAATTTATTCCAGTGATGCAAATCTGAATTTTCAGCATCATTACTCCAGTCTTCAGTGTCACATGATCCTTCAGAAATCATTCTAATGTGTTAGAACTAGAAATAAAAAAAATTAATGAATTTGATCAATTTAATTTAAGTATTAATTTTAACTAAAACAAAAAAAAATTAAACACATAATATACAAAATTAATGTGTAAAAAAATCTATTAAGCGTAAACCTTTGAATGGTAACGTTAGTGTTTATCATTTATCCAAAATACAATAGCTATCGAAATACACAGTAACTATGGTAAAACTCTGGTATCAGCCACCACCACTGTCCTAAAAAATATATATATAAATAATTAAAAAAAAAAAAACATTTACAGAAAGCGTCTGAAAGCTTATATTGATGTTTGAAGGAGAGTCCATAATCATCACGCAGTACCTTATTACCATTTCATACCATAATACAGAGAATAATAGTAGTAAATATGGCGGGGGGTTTTGTAGAACAATATGGTTACAAGGAAATATTTTTTCAGGTATATCCATATATAGCATGATTATCAATATGACATCACATAGCGCGAATACTATTATTTTTATCAAACATAAACACATCGGTGCGGCTGTTGTGTTTTTGCAGTTCAATTATAAACATGTCGCCAGAAAGCGCTTCTATAGGCACCTACTGTTATGTTTTCCACACATATGGCTCTTTATAAAACAAAAAATCAACGCCATAACACACACCACAAAAAAAACCGCCATGCTTTTTTGAGGTATTTATTCAAACACTCACCGGTGGAGAAAAGCATCAACCACTCCATCCACACGCGTCCCGCTCCGCCTCCACAGCCGAACTGTGCCGAACACTTCCGACAACGCGCGATTGGTCAACGAGCGTCACCGCCCTCTCCATCAGCCAATCAGACGAGGCGCCCCTGTTCAGCCCCGCCCACAGTATATTTTTCCGGATCCGGATGTGTGTGGTTTGGAACACATGTGCAGGCTACCAGAGAAAGCAAAACAAATGCTACAAATTGCATAAGACAATATAATAATATGCAATAATGAAGACTGCATATTATTAATTAATATTGTAATACTAAACCGCAACTTTATAATATATAACAGCTGTTAATTATGCGTATAGTAGTTCTACAGGATAATAACAGTGGCTGTCATTGACTGTTGTGGTTGTCAGGAATGGACGGGGTCCGGTGGGCGTTCCGCTGCGGTTCGTGGGTACCGACCCGTTCCGAGTGGACCCTGGCGGCCCGGTGCGTTCAGCAGGAGGAGAAAGAACGGATCGCGCAGTTCGTGTTCGCCAAAGATGCCAAATCCGCCATGGTGGGTACAACAGACCGATGATAGACTTCACAATAAACATCAGTTTTATCTTAGTAAATAATCATTTTAACTTTTTTTATTTGCACTTCTGATATTTAATATTATGTTAATGTTATTGTTTTGTTAATATTTGACTTTGCTGCAAAAACTCCTTGATACAAGTACAGGCTCATTAAAGATAAAGATAGATTTGCAGGAGATAGCAAAATGCCAAAATAAGTGACATCTACTAACCTTTTATGAGAAATGTGTCTGCATTTTTATGTATGCATTTATTAATTAATTAATTCGTTTGTTTATTTACTTATTTCAGCATTCATTTATTTCATGAATCACGCAATTAATATAATTATTCAATTTTATTTATGCATTTCTTTATCTATTTATTTTTATTTAATTGTTTATTGTTTATTTATTTTTATTCCTGCATCATTCATTTATTAATTCATTCTTTTAATTTATTTATACTTCAATTCACTTATTCGGGCATTCCTTATTTATTAATTGATTTATTGATGCATACATTGATTTACTAATTAATTGGTTCATCTATATATTATTTATTCATCCATTCATTTATAAATTTGTTTATGAATACATTTATTTAGTTAGTTTATTAGTTAGCATTCGCTCATTATTTATTGATTCATGCATGAATTCATTCATTGATACATTCATTTGTTTACGATACGATATAACTTTATTTTCAGACGAAGTCTGAAATTTGTCTTGCATTACAGCAGGTTCACTCACAATTACACCACCGATTTATTTAGTTATTTAATTAATAATAGTACCGTGCTGTCTTGTTTTTTACATTTCTTTGTGTTTGCATCAGGCCGGTCGTCTGCTGATCAGAAAGCTGGTGTGTGAGAAGATGGGTTTTGCATGGGACGGGTTTTGGCTGGAGAGAACAGCACGGGGGAAACCGTTCCTGCCACGGACCTCATCCACCCCCGCCGTCACCCACTGGAACTTCAACGTGTCCCATCAGGGAGATTATGCCGTACTGGCAGCAGAACCGGGACGCCAGGTGGGCGTAGACGTGATGAAGACCAGCAGACCAGGTAACTTTCACTGCCCTTGAGCTCACAATCCTCTCAACAGTCACCAATACAGCACAAGAGACACTGCAGTTCCATCAGAGGCCAGCAGGTGTCGCTGTATACCTGTGCTTTAGGCAGAGCAGAGCAGCCTGGCAGAGAATGTAGCTGAGAAAGAGTTTTTGAGTTGCATAATTTCTGACTTTACTGTAAAATGTAAATTTGTATTGGCTCGTAGGAACCATGTTTCTGTGTAGAACATGATTATTAAATTACAGATTTAATATAATAATATTTTAATAATAATGCAGAGTTCTATGTACTGTGACTATAACATCCCCAACTCAAAACTCCCTCCACGGTCACCCAAAACATTTTCTAAAATAAACTAAAAAAACAACAAATTAATTATGATAGATTATGTATAGAGTATTAAGAAAGTGTATTACGCTGATTTGACCAAAGTTACCAGTGTGTGTTTTTTTTTTTTGGCTTGATATATTATTTTATTTCTTATATGTATATCTATATGTATATATATATATATTCTTACTGCGAAAAATGTAAATATCATTCATAATAATATAACTGAATAATACTATAAATAGTAATTTCTATAAATGGATACTTTTAATCATTTAATAATTACTTTTACTTTGGAAGTAAAAAAGAGTGAATGGTGTTAGCTCTTTTACACACACACACACACACACACACACACACACACATATATATATATATATATATATATATATAGCTCATTATCATATGACGCCTACATTTAAATATCAAAAACCTGTTCAATATTAAGCGACTGCGTCTATACACAGAGGTAAATCAAATATAAACGTGGTAAAATGGGTAAAACCAATCATAAAAGAGGTCAATTATATTCTTAAGGAACAGTAGCAAAAGCAGTGTTTAAATGTAAAGGTCAAAGAAAAGTTGGGAAAATTGTTATAAAAAATTGAAGTACAACATTTTTGGTGCAGAAACCTTCACTAATGTGAAATTCAAGGGTAAAACAAAAGTATAGCACATGAGCTTTCAGGTGATTTCTGTGTGTGTTTGTGTGCATCTCAGGCAGTAGCTCCGTACAGGGGTTTTTCCGGATCATGAATCGTCAGTTCACGGATCTGGAGTGGACAAACATCCGGACGGCCGGATCGGACTGGGACCAACTGGACATGTTTTATAGGCACTGGGTAACTATAGCAACCGCTGCTTCCTGTAGCAACATCATCATCACCTCCTGGCAACAAGATGTGCGCACACACACACATCTATAAGCATATCGCAGCGGGAGAGAAATTGTGCTGGATGAAACTGTTCCAATTCTGATCCCTGTTTCCATGGCGATGTGATCTCATCACTTCAGCATGACTCAGTTATGCCAGTCTGTGGTCATTTGAGGACTCTCATAAACACACACACACACACACACACACACTCACTCACTCTCTCTTTCATGTACTTGTATCAGTAAAGTCTGCTGTAGGTGAGAATTTGGTCAGTCAAACACACACTCACCTAGCTGTCCAAACCTAACCTTACAAGAACACTACATGCATTTGTACATTTTTAGTTAAAAAATAGCATTATTTGCTAGGATGTCTACAGAATATCTTATGTGTGTGTGTGTGTGTGTGTGTGTGTGTGTGTGTGTGTGTGTGTGTGTGTGTGTGTGTGTGTGTGTGTGTGTGTGTGTGTGTGTGTATATAGAGATAGACAGATACACACTATATGGACAAAAGTATTGGGACACCCCCTTCTTTAGAACAGAAAAAGGCACTTCCAAAACTGTGGCAACAAAGATGGAAACATAATTCATGTATTTAAAAATTGTATTTCCACCTCTGTTGCAACAGTTTTGGAAGTGTCTAAAATGTCTGTACCCATATGTACAAGTCTCATGGCTCAAGATCTGCATTTAAAGTCACAGCAGAGGTTTCTGCAGACCGGTCAAGTTCTTCCACACTGACTCAATCAATCATTTCTTTTATACACCGAGGCATCGTCATGTTAGAATAGAAAAGGCTCCTGTTCAAACTCTTGCTAAAAAATTAGAAGCACACAATTCCCTAAAATATCATTATATGCTGAAACATGAAAATTTGTACTCATGGAAATGACTAAAGTAGTCAAACCTGTTCATTAGAAGGGGGCGTCACAATACTTTTGTCCATATAGTGTGTATATAAAATTAATGTTCAAGAAATTATTACATTAATAGTAATTTCTATAATTATTATTCTTAGTATTTTTTTCTTTTAGCATTCATTTTGCATTTTACATTAGATTTATATAATATAAAAAATTCATAATTCATTATTTTTACAATTAATTAATTTTGTGAATATTTTTAGTGTTTTTCATAACACTAATATATAATAATATCTAATTAAAAATACTTTGTTAAATAAGTATTAATAATACTGTTTAAGAAAATATTACATTAATTGTATAAGTAATATTTTAAGATAAATTTTTATTTGTAACCACAAAACCAGTCTTAAGTGTCAATTTTTCGAAATTGAGATTTATGCATCATCAGAAAGCTGAATAAATAATCTTTCCATTGATGTATGGTTTGTTAGGATCGGACAATATTTGTCTGAGATACAACTAAAAAAATGTAAATGTTGATAAAATCGCCTTTAAAGTTGTCCAAATGAAGTACTGAGCAATGCATATTACTAATCAAAAACGATGTTTTGATACATTTATGCTAAGAAATTTACAAAATATCTTCATGGAACATGATCTTTACTTAATATCCAGATTTTTGGCATAAAAGAAAAATTTATAATTTTGACCCATACAATGTATTTTTGGCTATTGCTACAAATATACCCCAGCGACTTAAGACTGGTTTTGTGCTCCAGGGTCACATTTTTACTTTAAGAACTACAAAAAGTGACTGTTTCCGCAAGTCGCCACCAGTCTCAAAAGTGAGGTTTTGTCAGATTTAGCCCATATAGCGAAGTAAACATTACTTTGTACACTGTTTTTCCTTGCATACTGCATACTGGTTTCACATACTATTTTAGTATTCCATATAGACACTAAATTATTTAGGCATTTCATTCTGAATATATCCAGAGGCCTGATTCCCTCTGATTGGTCTGTTTTTCTGTCCGTCGAGGCGCTGAAGGAGAGCTTCATCAAAGCGATTGGCACAGGGCTGGGCTTCGACCTGCAGAGGGCGGAGTTTCACATCTCGCCCAATCAGATGCGAGAGGGGCAAGTGTACCGGCAGACACGGATGTACCTGGACAATGAAGAAGAGGACTGGACATTTGAGGTGTGTCTTCACAGCATACCAGCATTACTAACTAGTCCTTCAGCACATGGGTTCATCCTCTCAGCCCATGAGACAGCTGGATGAGGCCGTGTGTGTGTGTGTGTGTGTGTGTGTGTGTGTTTCTCATGGTCTCTGTGTGGAGCCCTGCAGTGCTGCTTCGTCTCTGTGTCTGTCAGAGCGTGTGAACGTGACACAGATCACAGATGCTTCTCGCTTGTTAGATAGAGCTCACGTTCTTCATTCCTCTGGACTTTTCATCTTGCAGCTGCGAGAAAAAAAGTTATTCAGCGTATTCAGTAGCAGAAGCAAAAAAAACTGGGGGAAAAGTCAGAATTGTGACATGTAAAGACAGAACGGCTAGAAAGCAAGTCATATATTTAAAATAAATATAATATATATTTATATTTATATATTTAAATGTAACTATTATTGTCTAACTGTCTATATCTATCATCTCTCTCTCTCTCTCTCTCTCTCTCTCTCTATATATATATATATATATATATATATACACTCACTTATAAAAGGTTGTAAAAATGACTATTAAATAATAGTCATTTTAATTAATACTATTAATTGTATAATTTCAGTGTATATATGGAAGCCTGTTTCCACCACAGAATAAAAATAAAATATATATTTTAATATCACCTAGACCTCATATGATGGCCCTATAAAATGGTTATTGTTCAATAAATGTTCAGCTTATTTAGTATTTTTTATATATATATATATATATATATTATTTAAAAAAAAAATTTTTTAAGAAAAATATTTCTACCATTTCTTATAAGTAAAAATACCCGTTTTTGGCTTGACGTGAAGCATATTGGTGTTTTAATGTAAAGTGTTTTTTGTAGAAGTATGTATATAGAAACAGAGAGAGAGAATTCTTAAAATTGTATTATAATTAAATGTGAAAACATAATTCATAATTGACTTTTTTGTTTTGTTTTTCAGGAGAGCTTATTGGACAAAGATCATCACGTCGCTGTGGCGCTGGGAAAACCCGATATCAGCACATCTGAAGTGAGTTTAACGATTTTCACACGATTTTAGAGGTCAAGACAGTTCATGACATCATACTACTTTGTATTATAGGAGGACGGTGGGACTGTTTGTGAAGCTCCGCCCCTTTCGTTCACACTGTTGAGTTTCAGCGATCTGGTGTCTAAAGCCACGCCCCTTCTAGAGGAAGACCCCGCCTACTGGGAGAGATTTCAGAGCAAAAAGGAAGCACCTTTAAGACAAAGTGAACAGCAGTGAATAAATTGCATGTTTATAAAGGACTGTTTGAAGATACTTCAACTTTATTACTCTTAACATCATTTAACACCACAGTGACAATGGATGTTCATAAAAGTCACCTTCAAGTTTTTTTATATTTTAACCTTTTTTTTTTCAGATCGATATCATCAAACTGATTTGTTTAGGAAGGCACAAACCAGCTATTGATGATGTTTGTGCAGCTCTTTTCCCTCCAAAATGATGTCACTTCCTGGAGGATAGTGTCATCAAGGACCTGGCTTCAGTTAGTTAATGGGATATAAACTGAGTTTTACTATACAGTATGACATATCTGATGGGAATGTGAAAATGTACTGCATAGGAATGATCCATTTATGTAAGAGATGAGTTTATTTTCCCAACCTACACCTCCTAAAGTCTCTCTCTCTCTCTCTCTCTCTCTCTCTCTCTCTCTCTCTCTCGTTCCCTCCATCTGCCACTGTCTATTTTTATCAGCAGACATTCAGCAGGCCATTAGCTCGGTGTGTTTAGAAGGTCCTGCTTTTAACAAATCTCTGCTGTTCGGACGCAGGTATGCGTTTCCGCTCTTGTGCCGTTATTTTATTTGTGCGGTAAAGTCCCGCCCCTCGCGCTGATTGACAGGAGCTGCAGCCACACAGCTTGTGAGTTACTGAGCCTGTCCAGACTCATACAGTAGAGGTTAAAAGAGCAAAGTCTATTACAGCAAAGCAGAGCGGTCGAGGATGAACTCATCGGAAACGCAGATGGGATCCGATTTAGATAAAACTCTAGTACCCACATGTAATTACATTTTTTTCTAAAGTAGGAAAATAGAGACTAAGCAGACTGTTAAGTGATGTACATTTCAAATTGAAATTTGAATATAAATGAGTTTTCATGATGCAATTTAATAATGCACCATCCAATTAAAGTCTTGTTTTGGTTGCGCATGATTTGCATTTTCTTAAAGTTGTCTATAAACCAGACAGGAAAAAGGTTTAATATTATATAAAGTGATGCAAAATGAAGCATATTTGTCATTTCTAATGTTCAATAAATGTTCAATTTATTATTTAGTATTATTACTAATAATTATATTTTTCAACGATTTTTTATTTATTTATTTATTTATTTATTTTAGAAGTAGAAATACCTGTGTTTTTGGCTTGGCAAATATTGGCAATGTTTAATGTTCAATAAATTATAGTAATTTTTTTTTATTCTTTTTTTATTAATGATATTTTAAGAAATGTTTTTAAGTAGAAATACCTGTTTCTTGATTTGACGTGAAGCATATTGTCAATGTTTAATAGTCGACAGATTGTTACATGAATTAATAGTAATATTTAGAATCGATTTTTATTATTAATAATAATTATATTTTTAGAAACATGTTTATTTTACCTTTTTTAGAAATAGAAATACCTGTTGTTTTGACTTGACGTGAAGCATATTGACAATGTTTAATGTTCAACAAATTATTACATTTAATAGTAATTTTTCGGATTTCTTTATTATTATTAATAATTATATTTTTAAAAGAAAAAATGTTTACCATTTTTTAGAAATACCAGTTTGTTGACTTGATGTGAAGCATATCCTGATGTTTAATAAATTATTACATCAATTACTAGTAATTTTTAGGATTTCTTATTATAAATAATTAAAATTTTATGAAGTAGCATAATCTGTGTTATTGAATTTGTGTGTTTGTTTGGCTTGACAATTGGTTTAATGTTCCATAAATGATTGCCTCAATTAAATCAGATTTTTATGCCAGAACTATCCATTTAATATTCAAATGCATCCTGAAATGCTGCACAAATACAGTCCAGTGCAATGCTGAAACACTGAAATCTAGAGCATCAGCCAAACGCTTCCTAAATCACACGCTCATAAAAACGGGAGAGCGAGCGAGAGCTGCATTAAAGAGAACAGCTCTCCTCCTCTGAGAGTATTTCTGTTAAAGATTTATCAGAGTCCTGAGTAAATCAGGATCGAGTGAGAGATGCACAAGTGTGTGTGTGTCTGTTTTCTGTCTGTTTGACAGAAAGTATTTCCAAGGTCAAAGGTTAAAACAACAGTATCACTGTCCCATGAGAACGAAACTCTGAAGGGGTTTGTTCTCTTCAGAAGGTCACAAGACAAAAGAGCAGCTACAGTCTGTGTGATTTACTGGCTCGCTCAACAGTGAACGTGTTCTGAACGAACGCCCCCATTTCTGTTTGGTTTCAGTCATTGTGGACTCAGGTGCTCATGCCATTTTACACACACAAGCTTCACCGTCCAAACTCCTCTCCCGGACGACTTCTGTCCATCCGCCAGTTTCCTGATTTACTGTGTTAATTACTATCACTGTGATTTTTTTTTCCCTACAGCCGTGATGGAGGCCCTGCGGGAGCCAAAATGGAGCTCAGACTCGCAGTGGCCACAGATGCCTTGCAGAAACACACAAACATGAAACTACAGAACATTTACAGCACAGATGGGTCAAAAGAGAAGAGGGAATACAGTCTCCATAGATAGAGGGAAAAATGATTTGATCCCCTGCTGATTTAGTACATTTGTCCACTGACAAAGAAATTATCAGTCTGTAATTTTAATGGTAGGTTTAATTGAACAGTGAGAGACAGAATAACAACAAATCCAGAAAAACGCGTTTCAAAAAAGTTATAAATTGATTTGCATTTTAATGAGTTGAATAAGTATTTGACCCCTTCGCAAAACATGGCTTAGTACTTGGTGGCAAAACCCTTGGCAATCACAAGTCAGACGTTTCTTGTAGCTGGCCTCCAGGTTTGCACACATCTCAGGAGGGATTTTGTCCCACTCCTCTTTGCAGATCCTCTCCAAATCATTAAGGTTTCGAGGCTGACGTTTGGCAACTCGAACCTTCAGCTCCCTCCACAGATTTTCTGTGGGATTAAGGTCTGGAGACTGGCTCAGCCACTCCAAGACCTTAATGTGCTTCTTCTTGAGCCACTCCTTTGTGTTTTGGGTCATTGTCATGCAGGAATATCCATCCACGACCCATCTTCAATGCCCTGGTCCTGACGGTACATGGCCCCGTCCATCGTCTCTTTGATGTGGTGCAGTTGTCCTGTCCTCTTAACAGAAAAACACCCTCAAAGCATAATGTTTCCACCTCCATATTTGACGGTCTTGGGGACATAGGCAGCATTCCTCCTCCTCCAAACACGGCGAGTTGAGTTGATGCCAAAGAGCTCGAACACTTTCACCCAGTTCTCCTCTGAATCATTGACAAACTTCAGACGGGCTGTACATGTGCTTTCTTGAGCAGGGGAGCTGCAGGATTTCAGTCCTTCACGGCGTAGTGTGTTACCAATTGTTTTCTTGGTGACTATGGTCCCAGCTGCCTTGAGATCATTGACGAGATCCTCCCGTGTAGTTCTGGGCTGATTCCTCACCGTTCTCATGATCATTAAACTCCACGAGGTGAGATCTTGCATGGAGCCCCGGTCCGAGGGAGATTGACAGTTATTTTGTGTTTCTTCCATTTGCAAATAATCGCACCGACTGCTGTCACCTTCTCACCGAGCTGCTTGACGATGGTCTTGTAGCCTGTTCCAGCCTTGTGTAGGTCTACAATCTTGTCCCTGACATCCTTGGACAGCTCTTTGGTGTTGGCCATGGTGGAGAGTCTGGAATCTGATTGATTGTTTGCTTCTGTGGACAGGTGTCTTTTATACAGATACTCCCTTTAAGAGAGTGCTCCTAATCTCAGCTCCGTACCTGTATAAAAGACACCTGCGAGCCAGAAATCTTAATGACTGATAGGAGATCAAATACTTATTTGACTCATTAAAAAGCAAATCAATTTATAACTTTTGTGAAATGCATTTTTCTGTATTTTTTGTCTCTCACTGTTCAAATAAACCTACCATTAAAATTATAAACTGATCATTTCTTTGTCAGTGGACAAACGTACAAAATCAGCAGGGGATCAAATAATTTTTCCCTCACTGTATGATTATATACGACTGGATCGGCTGTGATTGGTTCATGCGATAAATCCCGCCTCGTGTTTGCGAATCAGTCTGAATGAACAATATAATGGTGTTAATGGGAAGACTAAGTTAAAAAAAGAAAGTAAACAACTCCCACACTTAGATGTAACCACTTTGTTAAAATGTCATGAAAACGTGGATATGGGAGTCGTGTCCCCCCCACTTTTAATAAAATGTAAATTTGTCCCCCACACTTTTTTTGGGGGCAAGAGTAAATAATGTTTATTTAACCAAGAAAATGTGAGTGGGACATGAATTTACATTTGATAAAATAAAAAAAAAATCACTGAGGACTTTGTCTCATTTCAGAACACCACCACACATGATAGAACGAATGAGGGATCGAATGAAGGAACCAACGATAAAACAAACAAATCTCAGTGTTGGGGGTAAAGCATTACAAGTAACGCGAGTCACGTAATCAGATTACTTTAAGTAACTAGTAAAGTAACGCATTAATTTTTTAATTTAGAAGGAAATATCAGAGTTACTTTTCCAAATAAGTAATGCCAGTTGCTTTATTTCCCAGGTCTTGACTGACCGCTCTGGTGTTGCCATGTTGAGAGAAATCGGGAGTTTGTGCAGAGCGTTGTGTGTGAACGTGTTTCTGTAGTTCTAGACTAAATATGAACATGCGTTTACTCATCTCACCTGCACAAAAACAGATTTAATATTCCTCAAAATGAATAAAAACAGTCAAATGCAAACTCAGAATATTATACAAACCTACAATAATTAAATATCATTGATTTTTAATCCCATTTTATTAACCAATGTCTTTGCTACTGACCTTTGATGATCCAATTCAACCATACCAAGCATTCATTTTAGTTATTAAAGTGTTGAACTTTCCTCTCTTGCGTCATATTCTTTGTGTATTTTCCTTGAGCTGTGCCCTCTATGTACAGACATGAATTTACATTTCCTTCAGCCTGAGGCATATTCATTTCACTTTTGTTGTGAAAGGGATTTTACATTTGTAAAAAAAAATAACTTTTTTATATTAAAGACAAACAAGCCAACGCAGCCCAGATTTAAAAAGTAACTCAAAAATAATGCAACGCATTGCTTTCCATCAAAAAAAGTAATGTATTTAGTTAATTTTTTAGGGAGTAACGCAATATTGCAATGCATTGCTTTTAAAAGTAACTTTCCCAGACACTGCGAACGATAGATAGAACAAACAATATAGACAGATAGAATGACAGACAGAACAACTCAGCAATCTGGAGTGTGTGTGTGTGTGTGTGTGTGAGAGAGAGAGAGCTGATTTTCTCACCCATCCTCCTCTATGACACACTCTCTCCCCTGTTACCACGGCAACCATCCCAGCACAGCCAGCTTTGCCATGGCAACAAGAACATGTGTGATACAGGCAGTCATCTGAGTTAATCTAATCACCATCACTGTCTGAGCAGAGAGAGAGAGAATCAGCATCTGGATTATGATGTTTCTGAAACGGCCCATCGGAGACGGATCACGCTCAGGACCGACCCCAGTCATGTGACCCGCGTCCCAAATCACAGCTGCGCAGCTGTTTAGTCACTAGTGTTTATAGAGTGAACAGCACAGGTCACATCTGATGAATCAGTCTCCTCAGGTCTATGACCTAGAAAATTCATAATTAATACACTTTTTGCATCCACCGGCTCAGGCGTGTGGCATTACAAGCTTCTATTCTATTCTTAGATTTGGAAATGTGGTGGCAGCTTCGGTCGCACATACATTCGTACAACTGAAAAACGTCACATGGTGGGGGTTATAAAAGATTTCCCAGAGTTCAGTGGGAGCACCCACATGCAAGTCTCTGATGTGCTGCGATGTGACCAATAGCAGAGCTGATAGAAGATTTCAGTGACATCACAATAACAAGACTGGTGATGACATCACTGCATAAAAAGACTCTGACTCATTATGTGTGTGTGCGTAAACACCCTAAAAATAACATGCAGACTGTGTGTGTGTGTGTGTGTGTCTTTACCTGTTTGTGAACAGGATCCCTTTTGCCATAGTAACAGTCAGGCCTTTTTGAAACGTCACATTGAAACCAGCGTCGCATCTCTAGATAGTAAATTTCACATCGTCACTATGTGCAGCGTCACCGTGGAGATGAAGAACATTGTAGGTTAAAGCAGATCGTCCCACATTCACACAATCGAAGGGCAAAAGGAGAGAAAAGGAATGTTTCAGGCCAAAAAAGGCAGAGACAGAATAATTTTTTTAATTTCTTTTTTTTAAGTTCTATTTTAAATCAGTATAAAGAATGTAAAAAAAAAATTGATTTGCATGCAAAGAAATCTTAAACATTAAAGAAATTAATACTTTTATTCAACAAGGATGCATTAAAATGATCAAAAGTGACAGTAAAGACATTTATGATGTTATTTATGATGATTTCTATTTCAAATAAATGCTATTCTTTTTAACTTCTTATTCATCAAAGAGTGCTGAAAAATAAAATGTATCATGATTTCCACAAAAATATAGGGCAGCACAACTGTTAATAATCAAATCAGCATATTAGAATGATTTCTGAAGATCATGTGACACTGAAGACTGGAGTAATGATGCTGAAAATACAGTTGCACATCACAGGAATAAATTACACTTCAACATAGATTCACATAGAAAACACTTATTATAAACTGTAATAATATTTCACATTTTTACAGTATTTTTGATTACATAAATGCAGCCTTAATCAGCAGAAGAGACGTCTTTGGAAAAAAAAAGACCTAAAAGTAGTATGTCAGTTTACTCAAAATGTAAGGTTAATTTTTTAAAGTATATATTTACATGATCCAAAATGTGAAAAACTGAATGAAGTCGAAGAGGTTTGAGCTGAATTCATTGCAGAAGAAGTGTGTAAAGCAGGTAATGACAGCACTAAGATGTGTTTACATGTGTGTCCTAATATTACCTTGCCATCAAAAGAATAATTGGACACATCAATAGAGCTGCTGCAGTGTAATACAGTATAATGCGTGTATGTGTTTCTCAAAGGATCGTGCAAAGCAGCACAAAGAGCAACAGCACAACGTCTTAATAAAAGCACTCTCAAAGAGCAAAGCAGGCCTTAATGATTAAACAGTCATGGCATGAGCAGGTCTAATGTCCATTACACTGAAGACAAACACTAAACACACTCCCTGCAGTGAAATGAGCGCATGTTTTGATGAATGTCAGGGTTTTAGTGTTTTGGAATTGCTTGCTTTTTTTGTTGCAAATGACCGATATTTTTTCAAAAAGGAATAGTTTACTCAAATGTGCTCACTTCGGGTACACGAATCAATTGATTCAGATCGGGGCTTCGGAGCACGATCGGCAGGTCCACTGTTTTGTATAATATTATGGATAAATGTATTTCGTCTAGAAGCGACAATTTAAACCTGTAGCTTTTCATTTCTCAAGTGTGATGTTTTTATCAGCTGTTTTGACTCTCATTCTTACGGCACCCATTCACTGCAGAGCATCCATTGCTGAGCAAGTCATGTAATGCTGAATTTTTGCAAACAGCCTATGTGCAAGAAAAACTCATCTATGGATGACCTGAGGGTGAGTACATTTTAAGCAAATGTTCATTTTTGGTTGAACAACTCCTTAAGACTGTTCATTCACGCAGACAGAGAAAGTCAGTGGTTTAACTGTTCAGTACAGCAGACTGTGAAGTGCTTTGTTTACGGGTCACTATCACACTATCACCTTCTCCCGCAGGTTTTCATCAATCACACACACACACACTGTCAGTCTCTCAGAAGACGTGGACACTCCAGCGCCTCCCTCGCCATTTAGCACCATTTTGTTTCCTCTTCGGCTCAAGATGCACGTCGATAATAGAAAAAGAGGTATAGAGAAAGAGAAAGAGAAAGAGAGAGAGAGAGGGGTGTCGTAAATGTAGGTTAAGAGCCGGTGTCTGAGAGGTTGTTATGTGTGCGAGCCCAGAGGAAGATGTCGCATTTCTGACAGGAAGCTGTTAATCCAGTAATTCGTTTTATTTTCTCTGCCATAATCCTGAGGGAGATAAAGCGCGCTCAACACGTGCGTGAGGAGCTCTGATCTTTCTCAGGGATGAAAATAGTTCAGTCAGAATCGGGAGCAGCACATGTGAAGGTTTTGTTAGTGTATTCTGACACTCTGACCGAAGAGTTTTATTGCTTCAGCTGCTTTCAGTTCATACTTTCCCAGAGTTTTGACAGAGGATCATCATGGGAAAATGAGACAGTGAGGTTTTGTTTATCTAGAGACTTTTAAACAATATTTCTGTAGTCAAGTGTTACTTGTAGGCTACACTGTAAATTTATAAATAAATAATATAAAATCAGTCAAATTTATAGTAAAATGAAAACAGCAGCGGCCAGACCTTTACCGTGAAAATAGGATGGCAACTTTTTAAATTGAAATTAAAAACTAATAATTATACCAAATTACAAAAAACTGAGATATAGATTATTGTATTAATATTATAAGAAATTATACATTATTAAAAAAAACATGCATTTTAAACAGTTTATATAATACATTATTTTAAAAGCAATATTTCAGAATTTCGATAATACAAATTATTTTTTAAATTATAATTTTCATACAATTTGTAGCTATATAATAATAATTAAAAACGTAATACTTATTCAGTATTATTAAGCTGTACATTTAATCATATTTTAATTCATATTTCAAATTACATGAAATGTCCCCAGTACATCTAGTACAGTTTTTCACCATATATGTGACCCTGGAGCAGAAAAGCAGTCTTAAGTCGCTGGGGTATATTTGTAGCAATAGCCAAAAAAACATTGTATGGGTCAAAATTATAGATTTTTCTTTTATGCCAAAAATCATTAGGATATTAAGTAAAGATCATGTTCCATGAAGATATTTGGTAAATTTCTTACCGTAAATATATCAGAACTTCATTTTTGATTAGTAATATGCATTGCTAAGAACTTCATTTGGACAACTTTAAAGGTGATTTTCTCAATATTTAGATTTTTTTGCTCCCTCAGATTCCAGATTTTCAAATAGTTGTATCTCAGACAAATATTATCCAATCCTAACAAACCATACATCAATGGAAAGATTATTTATTCAGCGTTCAGATGGTGTATAAATCTCAATTTCGACAAATTGACACTTAAGACTGGTTTCGTCGTCCAGGGTCACATATTATAATATAACACTGTTAACCATTTAATATTTTTACCATTAAAACTGATGGTTAGTGGTTTGACCTAACTTATATTCCTAAGAATATAAGTCTTATGTGTGAATCTTAAATTTGGTGCATAACTTGCCCATCTAGTGATGGGACAGAACACTCTAGCAACCACATAGCAACGTGCTTAAAACCACTCAGAACACCTTAGCAACGCAGCAACATTGTAGCATGCATCTGACTCTTGCACTGCTAAACTTTACTCAGGCCTCCTCAGAAAACATAAAGCTTGAGTAGATTTCAGAGTATTACGCAAACAGACACACAGCGCTCGTTCAATCAGCGGCTCAAACACACGGCCCTTCATCTGCCATGCTCTAATTACGCACTTAATTCGATTGGCTGAATGTGATGTCGTCAGAATGAATGAGTAATGAGCTGATTACCGTAGTAATGCTATTATGGGATGTTTCAGGAAGAGGAATACGTAATCGATTTATTCTATCACAGAACATGTCAGTGTGTCTCAAACTCGAGTGTGAACCACTGTGAAACACTGTCATGTCACAAATGACATACATCATGTTTACTTATGAGGGTTTTAATGTTATATTGTATTAAAACTAAGTTAACTAAATGTATAACTTCACACCTAAAATAAAACTTTTTGAATACATGTATTCTGGCAAATGTAATATTTCAACAATATAAAATTAGAAAAAAAAAAAAAAAAAAAAAAAAAAAAAAAAAAGTTACATTTTAAATTGTAAGAGTTCAATTTATGCAGTTATAATCCATTTATTGACACTACAATATATGATTTTAGAAATTATATATTTTAGTTGAGCATTTTAAATAATTTTTATAATACAAATGATCTAAAACAATAAATACTAAAATATATAATTTGTATATTACATAAGTTATTTATACATTATATTATTTACAGTATATATATTATTTGTAGAAAAGCTGTATTATAAAAAAATATTAATATTTTATGTGAAATATAAATAGGTTTCAAAATTATTTTGTATTATAAATTTTAAAGTGATAAATAGTATATTATAAACATATAATATTTTAAATTTTTTGAATATTATGTAAATTTCACACACACACTTTAGTTTTTTAAAATTCATTTTTAATTGTTTCTAAAAGCAGTATTATAGTATTTTTAATATTAAGTACTTGAAATCATTTCAACTAATTCTAAAAATTATTCAAGTAATTCTAAATATTCTAAGAATATGTAATTTTTATATTTTAAATTAGTATATTTTAGCATTTTAAATATTTAATATTTTATAATACACATGATCTTATAAATATTATAAAAAGTATAATTTTCTGTATAATTTGTGTATTATATAAATAAAGGGAAATGTTAAGCCATTTTGTTCTGGAAGCATGGATATGTTACAAACAAACACAAGAGTTTTTTAAGTCCAAACCCTGATTAGCCAAATTGTTACCAAAACTCATCAGTGTTTCAGAAATCTGCTAGAAAGGCGAGTCTCGGCAAGCGTCCATCAACACCATAACCTTCCTCCAGCTGGCTCTCTGATTGGAAAGTAATTGACGCAGCAAACAGTGACCCTGAAACAAACTAGAGCACCATTAGAGCAGACAGAACAGCAGAAATGATTGTCTCAGACAGGTTTCCACAGTCCTGTGCAATCCACTTTTCACCATCCAACCAATTCCTGATGAATAAAGCTACATTTTTATCAGTGTATGTTACATTTCAAACACATGCTTTCCACCTGCTGTTCAATCTCAATCAGTGTTAACTGTCAGAGTGGGCGTGGCCAGTCAAGCTCTACTGCGATTGGGCGTGTCCTGGGTGGGCGTGGCCAGTATCCAGCAGTGTTTTATAGGACATGGCCACTTCTCACCTCTTGGCCTCTGTCAGCACAATCTCACTTTGTATGAGAATTCAAATCATCAAAGTCTTGTTCATTAATATCTTGCATATGCAAACTAACCACACACACTGACATAAATCTGTCCTTCTGTAACTCACACCCAGCTCATCTGGATAATGTGACGGTCCAAACACTAATCAACACAAACCAGAGATGTTTGTTCCTGTCAGTAGTAGATCACTGGATGTAAACTAAAACAATCAAATCAATTCACTTTAAAATCTAGGTGTGTATGTTCATGCTAATGCTAAACCGCAGATTTTCAAAGTTGCATAATAACTTTAAAGTTGTTCCAATTTACATCAGCTCTGTACATGTGTACATAAACATAACAATAGTTTTCTAGTATTTATGTAAAATATGTATTATCTAATATTTTATACTTAACATACAATGTTTCATACTCAAACCCCTTCATTCAGTGGCTATTGAGATGTTTAATATGAAAATAAACTGTTGATTTGTTAATTTATAAAATACTTGGCCTGTTATTTTAATAATTATAGTATATTGAATATAACTCATGATAATTGGACTGTACCAGTCACATGTCACTTTTGCTCACCAAGGCTGCATTTATTCGATCAAAAATACAGTAAAAACAGTAATATTGTGAAATATTATTAGAATTTGAAATAACTGTTTTCTATGTGAATATATTATAAAATGTAATTTATTCCTGTGATGCAGCGCTGAATTTTCAGCATCATTATTCCAGTCTTCAGTGTCACATGATCTTCAGAAATCATTCTAATATACTGATCTGCTGCTCAAGAAACATTTCTGATTATTATCAATGTTGAAAACAGTTGGACAATATTTTTGTAGAAAATGTGATACATTTTATTTTTCAGGATTCACAGATGAATGAGTTCAAAAGAACAGCATTTATTTGAAACAGAAATCTTTTGTAACATTATAAATGTCTTTATAATTTAATTTAATACATCCTCACTGAATAAAAGTATTAATTTCTAAACTAAAAGAAAAATCTAAAATTCAAAAACTTGAGCATGATAACTCTATTCTCTCATTTAATGAAAAAGGCAATTCTTATTGTGTTGTTGCATTGAATAAATAGTCACACGGGTCCTTATTTTTAGAAAAACAGCCATTTAAAGAGAGCACTAAACACAACAGTCTGACACCATAAAACTTCAATGAATCAATTTTATTGGCATCCTGATAAAAATGACTGACACGCCAGGATGTGATCTTGAATCAAACGTGACTGAAATGAATGATGACATTATTACATACCTTCCTGTCACTTCAAAACGGCACGCACACACACACACACACACACACACACACACACACACACACACACACACACACACACACACGACCCGTTTCACACATCTGCCATCTACAGCATGTGATTTCTGCTGCATAAAGGTGAGTCCTGATTTACAAGTTTTTCATTCAGTATCACGTATGAATTGTTAAATGAAGACTGAGAATGGATTATTGAGAATTAATATAAAGTTTTGCATTAATATTTGCATGACAATCACATTTAAATACAAATAATTATTAATCTACATGGTTCCTAAAGTGCATCTATAATCTAGATTCAGTACAAATTTACTGAACAAAAATTATTTGTTTACCTTTCACGGCATTTAACTTGCATCAAGCCTGACAGACTTTTTCTTTTCAGCTTCAAAATTTTTTTTTTTATTTTTTTTGCTTAAAAAAAAACAACAAAAAAACACCTGTATAGCAAATTATAAAGTTGAATAAAAGAATAGTTCAGCCAAAAAAAAAAAAAATCTGGCGATAATTTACTCACCCTCAGGCCATTCAAGATGTAGATGAGTGTGTTTCTTCATCAGATTTGGAGAAATGTAGCATTGCATCAGTGTCTCAGCAATGGATGCTCTGCAGTGAATGGGTGCCGCCAGAATGAGAGTCCAAACAGCTGATAAAAACATCACAATACTCCACACCACTCCAGTCCATCAATTAACATCTGGAGAAGACAACAGCTGCTTCCAGCTAAAATATGAGTCCATGATCCATAATATTGCTTCGTCCAGTGAAAAAAATCATCTGGTCTGAATCAGGAGAGAAATCTGCGCAAATCAAGCACCGCTTACAAGCCGCATTTACAACAGGCAATTTTTGTCTTCTCCAGATGTTAACTGAGGGACTGGAGTGGTGTGGATTATTGTGATGTTTTTATCAGCTGTTTAGACTCTCATTCTGACGGCACCCATTCACTGCAGAGCATCCATTGCTGAGACACTGATGCAATGCTGCATTTCTCTAAATCTGATGAAGAAACAAACTCATCTACATCTTGGATGACCTGAAGGTGAATGAATTTTCAGCAAATTTTCATTTTTGGGTCAGTTATTCCTTTAAGTTAACGGTGCATATTCTGCACTTTCTTGCAGTGTATTTTCTGCTATGAATATGGGAGCCAAAATAAAAACATTCCGCAGATGTGAGAAGTGCGAAACAGCCTCAGCCTTTACACAAATTCACACACATACTGCGCACAAACTGGAGGCCAAACACACATACACACAATCTCACAGCGGTTAATGGTAGAACACACGCGCACACACACACACACACACACACACATACACAAACACACACACACACACAAACACAAGGGATCTAACAATGGTTAATAGAGGATTCACAAACACACATAAAGGATTTAACAGTGGTTAATGGCGGCATTTAAAATGGCAGAGATAAATGCATGTTTGTGGTGTGTGTGTGTTCATGTATGTGTATGGGAGGTAAAGGCACCAAAGTTATGCATGTTAAATCTATTACCTGCAATGCAGCAAGAAATGTGTGTGTTTACATGAGTTTGTCTGTAGTATTTGCATGTGTACATCATGAAAGTTTGGCTATGCCGTTGAGCAGAAGGCTTTATTTTAAATATATATCTATATATATATATATTTGTTTTTATTGTATTTTCAGAACACAATTATCCATGGCTCCTTTAAAGGGCGGGGCCAGGGGCAGGGCCGTCCTTTCCGCCCCCTCGTGTCACGCCTCTGGGGCGACGCTCCGGTCGAGAGGCGGGGCCACCAGTTGCCACAGGCAACACTAGTCTACAGGACGTGATGTCATAGCGAATGGGCGGGGCCATCTCAGAGGCTAGTCTCCCGTAGAAACATGGTCCCAATGTTATAGGACACTTTCCGGATGGGGGCGGAGCGAGTGCTGGTGAGAGAGGCGTGGCTCTGGGTTTTCCCCGCCTCCAGGAAATAGCAGATTCCCGGGATCTCTTTGGGGAAGTTGTCGGGAAGCTCCTGCCGGGAGCGAGGGATGAAGGTGAACGCGCGCTCGTCACGCAGGAGTCTGAGAGGAAAAGCAAATGCAAAGGAATTAAATATACAAGACCTCACTCTAACAAAAACTCATTTGTAAAAACAAAATATAAATACAGTAAATGAAGTTGTTGTTGTTTTTTAATTCTAAAAATGCAAAAAGTTTTCTGTTAGGTTTAGTCTATTGCAGGGATTCCTAAACGTTTTTGTCAGCCAAACCACTCTGACATAAAATATTTTCTTGTAGTATACAGTCATGGCCAAAAATATCAGCACCCTTGGTAAATATGATCAAAGAAGGCTGTGAAACGATATAGACACACGTCCTCTTCCAGGCAGTTTCCTAACATTTTCTGTTGATTCTTAATTATTGTCCTGATGGTGGAAATGGGAATTTTCACTGCTCTAGCTCTTTTCTTAAAGCCACTTCACTAATTTGTGAAGCTCAATTATTTTTTGCTGCACATCAGAAATATATTCTTTGTTTTTTTCTCATTGTGATGCATGATTAAGGGAATTTGGGCTTTGTTTTCCCTCCTATTTATATTTCTGTGAAACAGGAAGCCATGGCTGGATAATTTCATGTTCATAATCACCCTGGAGTGCTCAAAATTGTGAATATGAATGGGAATATACTTCAGAGATATTTTATTCATAAGAATTTCTAGGGGTGCCAATAATCATGTCCAACGTGTATTTGAGAAAAACATTTATTTCATAATGATATTTAACCCCATTTTAAATTCTTATTATCCAATGAAAGGTTAGATTTTTTGTGAATTTTTTAAATAAAAGATCAAAAGGATTAACAATGCAGATTAATTTTCACAGCCTTCTTTGATCATATTTACCAAGGGTGCCGATATTTTTGGCCATGACTGTATTTTAAGTTAATATTTCTATAATTCAGTAAAGTGCATAATTCTAATTATATAACAATTTTTATAATCTTTTTATATTATTATGATTATTATGAAATACTTTTAACTATAAAAATCAAGACAAAATTAGGTTTTGTAATTATACATTTATACGTTAAATATGTTAAATATTATATATGATATTATATATGTTTTAGGAGGATTCCCAAACTTTTTTGTCAGCTAAACCCATTTGACATAAAATGTCTTCTTGAAGTATATTTTAAATTAGTATTTCAATAATTCAATAAAGCATATATTATTATTATTATTATTATTAATAATAATAGTTTTATATCATTAATATTGTATAATGTGTTTAACTATAAAAATCGAGACAAATATATTATTAAATAATTATAATAAATTGAAGTTTATATTTCAAAAATTCATTAAAATTTGTTCTTATTATAAAATAGTTTTTATAATTTTTCAAAATAATACTTCTAACTATAAAATCAAGACAAAAATATATGATTATAATTTATATACTGTATAATTTAATTAAAAAAATATTCTAATTATAAAAAAAAATATTTGACAAATATACAATCAAGCATTTGTTTTAGTAGAAAACTGCAATGAGAAATTAGAGTCTGGTTCTGGTCACAAATGCACTGAAAATGCATGTCCCCAAAAATATTGGAAATAATACAAATGTGAAAATAAAGTGATCCTGGTGCCTGCTGTGTTTCCAAATGCATGTTATAAGTGAAATGCAATGATGGACTGAATGAAGCCATATCGTGATTTAGATTTTATTTCTATTTATTGTGCAGTCCTATTTAATTTACTGTAATTCAACGCTTAATTTAAATATTTACCAGCTATTCAACAATTCACAAACCCCTGAAAATCTCATCTGTAGTATTTATAATGAGATTAATTTACAAACAATAGACGTCTATAGAGTGTATCCATTTAGACATGTAAATATGTGTGTGTGTGTGTGTGTGTGTGTGTTTATATGCATATACTTGTGCACATGTGTGTAGGCATATATATGTGTGCTTTATTATTCATATTGTGTGTGTGTGTGTGTGTGTGTGTGTGTGTGTGTTTAACTTTGCACATGTGTCAGTTCGCCTGTGCATGATTATTCATGTGGATGTCTACAAACACAGGTGCTTGCTGCTGCATTTTGAAACGTGTGTGTGTGTGTGTGTGTGTGTGTGTGTGTGAGAGAGAGAGCAGATCTTCAGAGCTGCACTTGACTGCAGAGTATCGTCCTTGACGATCTCGACTGAAGCAGGTTGCCATAGAAACAGGTGTGACTGTCTCCACTGCAGCAGAGTTACACATCAGCTGAGAAACGCTGGTGTGTGTGTGTGTGTGTGTGTGTGTGTGTGTGTGTGTATGTGTGTGTGTGTGTGTGTGTGTGTGTGTGTGTGTGTGTGTGTGTGTGTGTGTGTGTGTGTGTGTGTGTTCTCTCACTGGTATGTAGTAGGGCTGACGTTGATGCAGCGCGGGTGACTGCCTGACTCAAACTTGCTGGCCAGCGTGACGTTGTTTCCAAACAGACAGTAGCGTGGCATCTTCACACCGACGACTCCAGCCAGCACTGAGCCCGAGTGGATCCCGATCCTCAGCTACACAGAGAGAAGAGATCATTTATACAGCGCTTTATACAGTAGAGATCGCTTCACAGTAATAAACAGGTAAAACAGTTTCAGTCGAGAAGAATTCGCAGCAATGAGCAACATACAATATAAATCATACAGGAAACTCGACTGTCAAATTGTTTCTAAATTACACTGAAAAAAAGATGTTTCTGCAAGTAAAATCCAATTTACTACTTAACTAAGTAAAAATTTATAATTAAATAAATATACACACACCATTATATAATAAGAATACAATAGGTTTTTTTAACAATAAAAAAATATATATTACAATTTTAAAATAATACAATTGTGCTTTTAAATTAAAAATTATATTTGAATAATTATTTAATATTTTACTATTTTTTAAATGTGTTTTTCTTTTGCATGTTTTGCACTCAGATCTTTCAAGTAAATGTCACACATGGAATTAAGTAAAATCCACATAACTAAATAAAAAGTAAAATTAAAAAAAAAAAAAAAAAATATATATATATATATATATATATATATATATATATATATATATATATATATATATATATATATATATATATATATATATTAAATTACATTAAGTATATATTAAAATATAACTGGTTAGTCAAATACAAATTTATTTAAAAAAAATAATAAAAATAAACACATAAATAACCAATGCAATTTTTAGACAAAATTAACTATTTGGAGGCATTTATTTTAGGCGTTAATTTTTTTCAACCCAATCACTTCAGTGATGTTCAGAGATTTTATTAACGTGATATAGTTAATTGTTATTGTGATATTTACAGTTACAGAGTGTATGTTTATTAAACAAAACTAGAAACACTATAGTTATCATTAAACCATCCTACAACCAAACCAACCAAATCTTCAATGACACAAACTCAACACCAACATAAATTAAATTTAAATGTTAACAAGTCTTTACCTTGGCTCAAAACCACATAAAACAGCACTTAAATTAAACATTTATTCTCCCAAATCTGTCCTATGCAAAGCGTACTGGGAGCTAAAAATTCACCTTAGTGAAGATTCAGTATAGTCAGCAAAAATGAATGAAATCCAAATGCAAATGAAGTAAATTACAATTTGACATATTTAGGTGAACACAATAAAAATAAAGTTTATAAAATGTTCAGCAACTGTTACTTTAGCTCATTGTAATTAACGAAACAAGAAGAAAAAATCAGTTTTCCAGTGTAATAATGAATATTGGGTAAAAAGTGTTTTATTTTATCAGTATTTCTCAGTACTGAATGATATACATATTCCAAATTTCTCTCAACACAAGCTCTTTTCCAAATCCTAGTGAACTGGCTACCTTTCAATGCAATTAAAATGAAAATACTTTAACCAATATTCATGCATTCTATGTAGAATTCATGCATA
Source organism: Acrossocheilus fasciatus (assembly GCA_036784905.1). Taxonomy (NCBI): domain Eukaryota; kingdom Metazoa; phylum Chordata; class Actinopteri; order Cypriniformes; family Cyprinidae; genus Acrossocheilus; species Acrossocheilus fasciatus. Next base: position 27,207,858 of record CM071952.1, on the reverse strand, counting down.
TTACAGTATTAATTAGCTTAGCAGCATCTCTGTTGGTATTACATGCACTCTTTTATTTGCCACAGTGCATTCTGGTATTGCCTTATGGCTAAAACAAGATATCTTATAAGGCTGAATCATTTCGCAGCATCTCCATTCAAACAGCTTTTGTGCCTCTGATGCCTTAAAATGCTATCAAGGTTTGTAAGAGAGCTAATATGTGCATCTGAGACTAGCTAAACAACCACACACACACACACACACACACACACTAGCATCACCATAGCAACTCTAGAGAAGAGCCAATACTGCGAAGAGTGCAAGAAACACACACAACGAGTGCTGAAAAAGAATTCACGAGGGCAGCAGCATGTTTGACTGACAGCTGTCAATCAAACTCAGGGCAGAGCAGCACAGATCACACTTCTTATCTGCTTAATCGCCACGATCTAACGGATCTAATGTCAATGGAAATGTTAGGTTAGGTTATTGTTGGAATAGTTCACCTAAAAATGACAATTTGCTGAAGATTTACTCACCCTCAGGCCATCCGAGATGTAGATGAGTTTGTTTCTTCATCAGGTTTGGAGAAAAGTAGCATTGCATCAGTGTCTCAGCAATGGATCCTCTGCAGTGAATGGGTGCCGTCAGAATGAGAGTCCAAACAGCTGATAAAAACATCACAATAATCCACACCATTCCAGTCCATCAGTTAACATCTGGAGAAGACAAAAGCTGAAACAAATCCATCATCAAGATGTTTTTAAATTCAAACCGTTGATTCCAACGAGTCCATAATCCATAATAATGCTTCCTCCAGCGAAAAAGTCCATCTCCTGTTGTCTCTCACATCAAAATCCACTCACATATTTTGTTCAGAGCTGTTTTGGATCGTAAACGGTTCTTGATCTGTGCAGATTTCTCTCCTGATTCACACCAGAACACTTTCTTACTGGAGGAAGCGTTATTATGGATTATGCACTCAGATTTTAGTTCAAAACGTCTTGATGGATTTGTTTCAGCTTTTGTCTTCTCAAGACATTAACTGATGGACTGCTTGTGGATTACTGTGATGTTTTTATCACCTGTTTTGACTCTCATTCTGACGGCACCCATTCACTGCAGAGCATCCATTGCTGAGACACTGATGCAGTGACACATTTCTCCAAATCTGATGAAGAAACAAACAAACTCGTCTGCATCTCAGATGGGCTGAGAGTTAGTAAATGTTCGTCAATTTTTCCTTTTTGGATGAAATGTTCCTCGAGTGACTCAACCGTGGCTTTAGACACGAGAATCACACACACTGCTGTAAGCAGCACAGAGGTGGTGATCACTGTTACGTGATCTGAACCGAACTGCTCATAAACAGCAGTGTTATGGAAAGGGCATCTTATTACTGCCGCTCTCGTGTCACGGAGAGTCCACAAATATACACACACACTCACATTTAATGATGATGCACGGTCGCCCACGGCGATGACCCTGATATTATTCATGGCCTTGTTGTCATGCTGACAGTGCTGTCAATCACACAACAGACTAGACTACAACGCAGTCTCTCAGGAATACTAATGTGAGCTCTTTCATTGTATTTTGTATATTCCAATAAATAAAAAAATAAAAAAAAGGAATACTAATGTGTGCGCCTGTGTAATTTTACTGTCACTGACGTACTATTATAGTTTTCCTTAATATTTTGAATTAGGTTTGATTTTTAGATTTTCTGTATTTTTACATTTATTTTAAGTTTAGTAATTTTGTAGTTTTTGTTATTTTTACTTTTTTTTTTTTTTTTTTTTTTAAGGGGTGGTTGACTGTATTTATGGGGTGCAGTCTAACATGTGTTAATGCTTCGTTTGTTAAAAAATAAATTATTTTTCACATAATTTACCTTTATTCCACACCACTCTGTCCCTTCTCCTCTAAACACGCTGATCATTTTCTGCTTTTATGAAGCCCCTCCCTCAGAAATACACGATGGGCTCTGATTGGTTAGCTGGCCCAGTGTGTTGTGATTGGCTAAACCGCCTCTAGAGCGTGTCTGAACGTCCCGCCCCTTACCTCAGCGGCATGTGCTCCGGTTGTATTGTAAACATTGGCGTCATCTATATTGCTTATCAGTGTGAGCCCGATTGAGACGCAGAGGATATTAGTGAAGAGCATCGCGCAGAACCTGTGCAAGCACGGCCTTTAATGGTATGTTTTTTGTTTGTTGTTGTCTCATACTTTTAGATACGCTGTTATTTGTAAATGCTACTGTTTTTACTTCAAATAACTTGTTTTTCCATGGTTTTAGTTTTACTTTATACACACACACTTTTAATTTACATTTCATTTGCAGAGTCATATTCCACAATCATTCAGTTTTATTAAACAAACACAATCATTGCTGCAGTCATTTCAATAAAGACGTGGCACAACATGCCCGGAGGAGATGCTTCTATACACTCACGCGCACACACACACACACACACACACACACACACACACAAGCCTCTCAGACGCAACGATTGGCTCGTTGACTCCCTCTAAATGGGAGAAAACAGCAACAATCTAACAATCAATTAGCGGCAAGCACTTGGAGTGTTCCGCCGTCTCCATGGCGACCAGATTCCATGCTCTCACTCCGTCTCTACGGTGAGTCCAGTGCAGTCGATGGAGCTGTTAAACACAAGATCCTTAACACAACCCCACATACGAGTGTCTCGTGACGAGCAACATTAAACCGCCGCTCCGCCATCAACGCATGATGAACAAAAGCTACAGACAAATGGGATTCAAATCCCTGAATCCACACCAGCTCCGTTACATTTTAATCACATGGCCACGGCCGCCCATCGTTATGTTCAATTTAGCAAGTGGTGTGCAGTCATAATAAATTTTACATATAATTTTCATATATTTATTTAATATGTATTTATTTTAGATTTTTAAAATATAATCTATTTTCATTTTTTTTTTTACAGATTTCTTGTTAATATATTTTTTATATACATTTTTAATATATTTACATTTGCAATTTTAATACTATTTTAATACAATATAATGCCTAAATTTTGGCTGTTTGATCAAATAATCAGTCATGGAAGGAGTCAAGAAGAAAGATCAAGTCAAGTGCTTTGCATTCTGGGATACAGTATCCCACCCAGTGTGAGCTGGCATTACACTGCACATTTTTGCAAATATTATATCGCAAATAAGTAGCAGTAGGCATTTTAATGGAAAATTGCATGCTATACTGCAAAAAAATAGTACAGTAGTTCCAAACAAAACCTCTAACTCACCTTGATTGGCTTCCCGTCGGGCGTCAGCACTTCCTCCGACAGCTCAATCATCTTCAGCGCCATGAGTGCGATTGGCTTAGCATGGCTGTCAATCTTCCTGTGGAGCCCGCCTGCCACGCAGTACGCATCGCCGATAGTCTCGATCTGTGGAGAAGAGAGCCTTTACTGTATTTCTGTAAGCAGCAATCCAGAATGCCTTATTATTTAATATCTGATGTTATCATTACATCATCTTGTTTCATGCAAAATATATATTTCTTTCTTTGATTTAAGGTGAAATGTGACCCAGATGTGTCTTTGTGAGATTCACCCTGTCTCGCACACACACACACACACACACACACACACACACACACACGAGTGCAGATTTAGGCTCTTGACGCTCACAGGCGGCTGCAGTCAGAATATAAACGCTCTCTGATGAATAACACTTAACACAAAGCAGGTGAGGGACACATGAATATGAATCTGTCTCTCTCTGGAGACGCACTGATGCCAGCACAGCAGACCGCATTTACATACAGCCTTCAGAAACACACAAACAGTGGGTGTGTGTGTGTGTGTGAGTGAGAGGATCAGAGCTGGCATCAGCAGTTCACACACACACACACACACACACACACACACACACACACACACACACACACACACACACACACACACACACACACACACACACACACACACACACACACACTCACACACACACACACACACACACACACACACACACTCACACACACTCACACTCACACACACTAACACACTTTTATTTGTGGTAATGGAGGGCCACCGTTTATAATGCCAATCTATTGATATAAACTCACTAAGTGCCTTTTCATTGAACACATCGGTCCACAATGTGTGTGTGTGTGTGTGTGTGTGTGTGTGTTTAAAGATCAGCTTGTAAAGTTAAAAGGTTTTAAATGCTGATGGCCACTCGGAACAGTACTTTAATATAGAGCAGTATATTTAAACCAGTCAAGAACATTTCACGGTCATATTTCACCCACACAAAATCAAAGCAGTTTAAGAAAAAATCCTAAAATAGACTTCATTTAAAATATGTGACCGGTGCTGAGTCACAATGAGCAAAAATGAGTTATTTTTTGTTATCACAATCTCCATTAAAAGACCTTCACAATGATGTATGATTTGTTGGAATTGGAAAAGTCCCAAAGCAAAATCACCTAGCAACGTTGCATCTTTTCCTCCAGTTCTTTTCTTAATAATAATTACTTTATTACCCTAATAATCACAATATAGCTTTTTTATTTTATCTTTGTTATTATAAATAATAACAATAAATCACTAGAACATTTAGCCTATAAAAAAAGAAACAAATAATGCATTACCTTTTTCATTTTACATCTAAACAAAATCATTCAAGTAAAAAAAACAAACAAATAATCAAATGTAAAAATCCCTTTAGTGTATTCACTACAAATAAACTGATTATTAAAACTACAAAGAGCAGCGAATGATTCCCTCTTTTCTTTTATTGTTAGATTAACATTAATGAGACAGACGGCCTCTGCCCGGCGGGCACTTCGGATGTCAGTCAGCGAGCGGAGAAAAGATACTCCTCTCAGAAAACCTACAAATTAAGATAATTTTAGATGTTTAATTACTATTAGCAGCATTGGCATCAAGGGCTTAATGAACTCATTTTTGTGAAAACCTCAAATTCCACTAAAATCGATATTTTTCACTCTGTTTGCCTGAAGTTCAAAATCAGCCCGTGCCACTCCGACTCATTTTGCCAGCACAGGTCACATATGGTGTTGCTATGCAGTTGCTAAGGTGTTACTAAGTGATTTCAGGTGTTCAGGGTGGTTTCTAGGAGGTTGCTATGCAGTGCCAAGGTGTTGCTATGCAGTTGCTAAGGTCTTACTAGCTGGTTTCTATGCAATTGCTAGGGTGTTCAGGGTGGTTCCTATGAGGTTGCTTTGCAGTTGCTAGGGTGTTGCTATGCAATTACTAGGTGGTTGCTAAGCTGTCCAAGATGGTTTCTATAAAGTGGTTTCTATGTGATTGCTAGGGTGTTCATGATGATTTCTAAGAGGTTTCTATGCTACGATGTTGCTATGCAGTTACTAGGTGGTTTCTATGCGGTCGATAAGCACTCAAAGTGGTTTCTAGGAAATTGGTTTCCATGTGATTGCTAGTGTGTTCAGGGTGTTTCTAGGAGGTTACTATTCCGTTTTTAAGGTGTTCCTACGCAGTTGCTAAGCTGTTACTAGGTGGTTTCTCTGAAGTTTCTATGGTGTTCAGAGTTTTTCTTGGAAGTTGGATTTATGCGATTGTTAGGGTGTTCAATGTGGTTTTTAGGAGGTTGGTATGCAGTTACTAGGTGGTTTCTATGCAGTTGCTAAGGAGTTGCTAGGTGGTTTCTCTGCAGTTGCTATGGTGTTCAGAATAGTTTCTAGAAAGTTGGTTTATGCAATTGTTAGGGTGTTCAATGTGGTTTCTAGGTTGCTATTTAGTTGTTCGGGTGTTGCTATGCAGTTCCTAAAGTATTACTCTGTGGTTTCTACGTGATTACGTGATTGGGGAAGTCGTGGCCTAATGGTTAGAGAGTCGGACTCGTAATCCAAAGGTTGCGAGTTCGAGTCTCGGGCCGGCAGGAATTGAAGGTGGGGGGAGTGAAAGTACAGCGCTCTCTCCACCTCAATACCACGACTGAGGTGCCCTTGAGCAAGGCACCGAACCCCCAACTGCTCCCCGGGCGCCGCAGCATAAATGGCTGCCCACTGCTCCGGGTGTGTGTTCACGGTGTGTGTGTGTTCACTGCTGTGTGTGTGCACTTTGGATGGGTTAAATGCAGAGCACAAATTCCGAGTATGGGTCACCATACTTGGCTGTATGTCACGTCACTTTCACTTTCACTTTACTAAGGTGTTCAAGGTGGTTTCTAGGAGGTTGCTATGCAGTTGCTAAGTTGTTACTAGGTGGTTTCTATGTGTTTGCTAGGGTGTTCAGGGTGGTTTCTAGGAGGTTACTATTCAGTTTTTAAGGTGTTGCTATGCAGTTGCTAAGGTGTTACTAGGTGGTTTCTATGATAGGGTGTTCTAGGAGGTTTCTAGGTGGTTTCTAATGTGTTCAGGGTGGTTTCTAGAAAGTTGGCTTCTATGTCGGATTTTCAGGGTTCTTATGCAGTTGCTAGGGTGTTGCTATGCAGTTGCTAAGATGTTACTAGGTGGTTTCTATGCAGTTGGTAAGGTGCTAGTAGGTGATTTCTATGTTGTTGCTTAGATGTTTAAGGTGGCTTCTAGGAAGTTGGTTGCTATGCGGTTGCTAGAGTGTCCTGGTTAAAAGTGATGTATGGAGTGACAGACAGCTTTACCTTATAGACGTCCAGGATGCCGCACTGGTAGTCGAAGCGCGTGTAGAGCTCGTTCAGCATGCTGATGACCTGCATTGGCGTGCACTGCGCGCACACGGCCGTGAAGCCCACGATGTCAGAGAACAGCATGGTGACATCATCAAACTTCTTGGCCTGAACTGGAAGGCCTTGCCAGAGTCTCTGAGCCACATCGCCGGGAAAGATGGAGTAGAGCAGGTCGACAGTTCTGTGCTTCTCCTCCTCTAAAGCCTGATGGGTTTTCTCCAGGGTGGCTTTGAGTTTATCCATGCGCTTTTTCAGCCCATCCTGAGCTTTGGCCTGTTCTCCAACCTACAGAAATGATCAGATAAGAATTATGGCAGGTAACGTCCAGTAGTGTTATTTTTGTACAATTTATAAACTATTAGAGTACTTAATATTTTTAATTAGCTTTTATTTTCATATTTTCAGTTTTCATTTAAATTTTAGTTTTAGTTATTTTGTTTTTTTAAAAATCATTTTTATGATTAAAAAACAATTCTATTTAGCTTTCATTTATTTTTATTTCAGTGTAAGTTTTAGAAATTTTAATGTAAATAAAAATAAAGATAAATATAAATATTTAAATATTATAAAACCAAAATTACAGTTATAAAACCAAAACTAATTAAAACGACAAAACTTTTTTTTGTATTTCTATTAATCTTTATTTTATTTTTATTTTACTAAAACTTTAGTTAAAGTTTTAGTAATTCTGTTATGTATATAAAGTATATTTATTATTCTATTATTTACAAAAACTAAAACTGAAATAAAAATGAAGATAAATATAAAAAACTGTTTTAATATTTTTTTCAGCTTTATATTTAATTCAGTTTTATTTTTGTTATTTTATGACAATAAAAATATATTACAATAAATGTAAATAAAATATATAAAATATAAATTAAAAAAAAAAAACTAATAAAAATGACAAAACATTAGTTTTTTACTATTTCTATTTCACATTAATTTATTTTTTTAACCTGTTTTAGTAATTTTAGATCTTCAATTTCAGCTAATTGCCAAAACAATTTTTTAATATGAAGTTTTTAATCTAAAGTTTTTATTTCAGCTTTATGTCAGTTATTGAATTTTTTTTATATAATTTTTCACAATTTAAGTGTTTCTATTTCAAAATTTCACTTTTAAATCGATGTGTTGCTTGCCGTTTGTAATGAATTGTGAAATCTACTAGCAATTTCTAAATTATTTCTACAACACTGACATACTGAAGAAATATCCTTTTCATAATAAGCGATAAGAGGCATCTTTTACCATAGTTAAGGTGTGTAATAAAGTATGATAAGAAGTCAAAACAATAAATAATTACATTTATTAATAGTAATATTTACAATTGTTCCATCAAGTAACAGTTAAACTCTTTTCTGTTTACGACACACTCATTGAAAACCTAATGATGTTTGATTGACACACCCACCAGAATGACATCACGTGTGGCGTCATGAATAGGGATGTCAGACAGATGTAAGCCCCGCCCCATGAGCTCCTCCAGCCTATCGACACGCGGCGAGCCCAGGAACATGATGGAGTTGGATTCCGGGAGGTGAAGCATCTGACCTTTGAGCTCCATCACCTGAAACAAACACACACACACACACACACACACACACACACACACACACACAGACGAAAGTAAAGCACTGAAATGGAAAAGCAAATATGCATATCATATTACAAATTCAATTTATTGGTCGGGAATTAAAATTAATGCAATAAGCCCGACGTGTTTGTGTTGCCATGAAGACGCACTCACATGAATATGTTTACATGCTTGTCAAGAAAAACAACAAAGCATATCGGATTTTAGTGTCATACATTTCAAACACACACACACACACACACACACACACACACACTAGATCTCATCACATCACATCACTCGAGGAGAGAGAGAGAGATTTAGTGAGAGAGGCTGTTCTTTTATTAGGATTTGGTTGCTATGGTGGAATTATTGAGCAAGTATTCAATGCTCTCTGCATGTTTTAGGAGAATATATCTAGAATATGCGATGAATCCACGTTTGTTAGGAGAATGCATTTTATTTCAGCATGTAACTCGTCTGGCAGAGTTTGTGCTCCAGACATGAAGGATTCCTCAAATCATGGTACTTTAAGTGATCAGATGTACCATTTTCATCTGCTGGACCAGAAAACATATATATATATATATATATATATATATATATATATATATATATATATGTTTTCTGGTCCAGCAGAAATTGAACCAGAAAAAAAACACACACTCAGCAACCATTAAAAACACCCTAGCCACCACCTAGCAACGCCTAACACATCCCTCTGTGATATATTACTTATATTATTACTAATATTTTTTTATTAGATTTTATATTTATATTTTCAGTTTTCATTTTAATTTCAGTTTAAGTTTTAGTAATTCTGTTACGTTCTTTTGTCATGACTTTATGTAAATAAAAATATGTTAAAACTGAATAAAATATTAAGAAGTTCAAATTTGTTCATTTTCCACATTTATTTTAAATTGTAATTTAAAAATAAAGTTGTAGCAATTTTGTATATTTTTGTCACATTTATTAGGTTGTTTTTGTTATTTATACAGTTTTTATCATTTTTTAATTTCAGCTTTAGTTTATAATACATCAAGTTAAAAAATGAAAATTAGAAATGTTTCCTAGGCAACTAAGTGAAATAAAATAAGTCTGAAGTTGAAGTACTAAAATTAAAAAAACAAAACAAATAAATACAAATAATATAAACATTATTAAAATAAAATAAACATTAACTGAAACAAAACAAACAAAGCGAAAGCAAAGTATATTTCAACATTTCTCATTTTCATCCAGTTTAACTTGATGTAAGAAAATAACTAAAACCTAAAAATTAATAATGAAATTAATAAAAATAAAAATAAATAAAACCAAGAACATATATGTACACATCTAAAACATTAAATTTTAGTAAATTTGTTGTTCTTTTGTTATCTTTATTAGTTTTTTTCTAAATATTTCTATTTAGCTTTACTTTTAAGTTTAGCAAATTTATGTAAATAAAGAAATACACTGAAGCTAAAAATAAAAAAAATAAAAAACTAATGCAAATGACAAAACATAATTATTACTTTTATATATATATATACATATGTATATATATATATATATATATATATATAGATAGATAGATAGATAGATAGATAGATAGATAGATAAACAGATACACACACACACACACATTTCCAGCTTTCATTTATTTCAGTTATAGTTTTAGTCATTTTAATACTTGAACTTAAACTTCTTTCACAGGACGCTGCAAAGCTTGCGCTCATCACGGCCTGTGGTTCGTTACGTAACAGGACAGAGATATCGAATTCACACACCGTCTGCTTGTTCACATGCTCTGATGAAGGAAAAAGAGAATTTCAGGTGTGAACGGAAAGTTCACTACGATGAAGTGTGTGTATATTTACGAACATGCGTGTGTGTGTGTTTCCTCGCCTCGGTCCTGGCTGTATAGATGTATTATGCAGAGATGGAGAATTCTGCTTAAATAATGCAGTGTGCTGCAAGACTGGGCCGTGTGTGTGTGTGTGTGTGTGTGTGTGTGTGAGTGAGAGAGAGAGAGACTGTACACTTCTGTACTCAGTCTCATCACTCTGAAACTTCCCTGTTTCTATGGCGATAACAGGACTGTGAACCCGACCCGTTGCACAATCATCCAGCAGATGCACATACTTGTATACCATACAGTTCTGCTTTCATGTTTTAAGTGTTCATGTCTACACACACACACACACACACACACACACACGCACGCGCGCATCTTTTAGAGGTCTCCATGACAACCTTGTAAATTAGTAAATTTCTAATTCACAGTGACACACCTCTAAATGCCTAATGCGTGTGTGTGCGTGCGTGTGTGTGTGTGTTTGTATTAGACACACTTGTATATAAACACCATGGTTAATATTGTTACTGTTAAGTAAAACTATTAAAAAATGTATTGAAATAAAGCTGAAATAAAACAAAATATTACATGAAAACTTAAACCTAAAAAAATGTAAACAAAAAAAACTGAAATAAATGTTTGACTACTATATGTAATGTATGCGTATAGAACTATATTTAATATGTAAGTTTACTAAAACCAAAACTTTACAAAAATAAAGCTCAACAGAAACAGGGTTAACTAAAAATAAAGTAAAATAAAATAAAATAAAAATAATATGTAAAATAAAAATGAAATAAAATCTAAATAAATGCTAATAACATAAAATATTAAAAACTTAAACTTATTTTATTTTAGCTAGTTGCCATGGCAAAATTTCTCATTTTCATTTAGTTAATCTAAAACTGAAAAAAGAGAACTATTTAGACAACAAAAAATCTCAATTACACTAAAACGACACTGAATAGAAACATTGCAAAAAAGCACAAAATTACTGAAACTTAAATGAAAATGGAATACATAAAAATAAAAGCTAATTCGAACTATTAATAAATACAATAATATATAAATAATACTACTATAACACTTATCAAGGTTGACCTAGTTCTAGTTCTAGTTTAATTTAGTGATTTGATAAGGATACTAGGTTAGAGATACTGAACACATACTAAACTGCTGTCTTTACTAACCACAACCCACACTCAGAGTAAATACTAACCGCTGTACTGAACCATAACTTACTGCATAAGCCCTTAACAGCTGGAACAGCACAAATCAAACGCACATGCTGACTTTAGTAAATAAGGCACAATCCATGTAACTCTGATTTACATAGAAATTAAGAATTTAAAATGTATGACATAGATTAAGCAGAAATGCAGGCAGTTTACGATTAAGATGCAGATTTTTACATGCAAAAGTAGCAAGACTGTTAAAAGGATTTCGCCCCACAGAGTAACGAACCCATTACAGCACAAACACTGAAGGTCTAAGTGAAGCAGCTGCTGATCTCTGCCTCCTGCGACGAGAGAGTTTGAGCACAGCAGAATCCTGCAGGAACCGTCCTGGCTAGAGTTCAAGCTTCACTGCGGTGGAACCGTTTATAGAACGATACAATAAATATATAATCAGCCCTGAGATACAGACATAAGCTTCCTCGGGCCTCACAGAAACACAGGTTTCCATAACAAACCGTTCAGGATCGATCACTCTACACATCTTCATCATCAGTCGGATCTAAAGATGTGAACACAAGCAGAACATAAGATGGAAAGCTCTCTCTCTACAGCAGTCCATATCTGTTCCTTTCTGTTTGTTGAAACTCAGTAAAAGTTTCTCAAGCCGGAGTACAGCTGTGCGTCATTCAGAATTGACTTTTAAAATCCTGAGTTTAAATTGTATTTGCATTGAGGCAGAAAGAGGATGCAGAGCTGCAGCTTGAGTTTAATGAAGTAGATTAAAATGGAATTTAATTTACGCTTTTACAATACAAGCAAAGTGTGTCATAACAAACACTGAATGTTGGCTCAAAAGGCTTTGAAGAGTAAAAAACAAAAGAATAAAGTGATAAAAAATAAGGGAATGGATGATGGAATGATAGAATGAAGGACTGATGATGGATAGAATGATAGATTAATGGATGGAACGATAGAATGAACAATGGATGGATGGAATGATGGATAGATGGACTGATAGATAGATGAATGGATGGATGAACTGAATGAACAATGGATGGATGGATGGATGGAATGATAGAACAACAGAACAAACGATGGATGCATGGAATAATAGAATGAAAAATGGATCAATGGATAGATGGATGAATGTAGGAATGGATGGATGGTTGGATGGATAGTGGGTCGGATTGGATGGAATGATTGAAGTTAGAATGATGGATGGATGGATGGAATGAGAGAATGAACAATGGATGGATGGATCAATGGATGGATGGATCAATGGATGGATGGAATGATAAAACAATGGACGATGGATGGATGGAAGGATAGAATGAATGATGGATGGACTGATGGATTAATAGATTGATGAATAGATGAATGGATGGACGAATGGAATGATCGAATGAATGATGGATGGATCTATGGACAGAGGGAATGATAGAACAACAGAACAAACAATGGATGCATGGAATGATAGAATGAACAATGAATGGATGGATAGAGGGTCGGATTGGATAATGGAGGAATGGATGGATAGATGGAATGATAGAATGAACAATGGATCAATGGATAGATGGATGGAGGGTCAGATGGGATGGATGGATGGATGTAGTAATGGATGGATGATTGGATGGATAGAGGGTCGGACTGGATGGAATGATAGAAGTTTGAACAAAGGATGGATGTAACGAGATAATGAACAATGGATCAATGGATGGATGGATGGATGGATGAATGTAGGAATGGATGGATGGTTGGATGGATAGAGGGTCGGATTGGATGGAATGATAGAAGTTAGAATGATGGATGGATGGATGGAACGAGAGAATGAACAATGGATGGATGGATCAATGGATGGATGGAATGATAAAACAATGGACGATGGATGGATGGAAGGATAGAATGAATGATGGATGGACTGATGGATTGATAGATTGATGAATAGATGAATGGATGGACGAATGGAATGATCGAACAAATGATGGATGATCTATGGACAAAGGGAATGATAGAACAACAGAACAAACGATGGATGTATGGAATGATAGAATGAACAATGGATGGATGGATGAAGGGTCAGATGGGATGGAGGAATGGATTGATGGATGGATGGATAGAGGGTCGGATTGGATAATGGATCAATGGAAGGATGGATGGAGGGTCAGATGCGATGGATGGATGGATGTAGTAATGGATGGATGATTGGATGGATAGAGGGTCGGACTGGATGGAATGATAGAAGTTTGAACAAAGGATGGATGGATGAAATGATAAAACAATGGATGATGGATGGATGGAATGATCGAACGAATGATGGATGGATGGAATGATATAACGAATGATGGATGGATGGAATGATAGAACAAAAAATGGATGATGGATGCATGGAACGACAGAACGAACAGTGGATGGATGGATGCATGGAAAAAGAAAGTATAATAGACGGACAGAAGGATGGATGAAAAAATAGATGGTAGCACACTTCATTACGTTCATAACGAACAAGCTCTTGTTTTGGCTGTGAAATCTGTTGAGTGATTCAACAATTTACTCTTAACACTATTAAAGACGCTGCTAGTCTAGTGATGGAGATTATTTGTTGAATCAAACAATTCGACATCAATTCTCAATCAGCTTGTCTCTCGACAGGTGCAGAGATCAGACACGCTTCTGCCATTGACACCTGACTTTCATTTCATCATCTGTTCCTCTGTTTAATTATTTATCTTCTCTGTTAGCAAAGCCACCTTGATTCGGAGCTTTCAAATGTAGCTGCGTTTTACATGACAAGACAACAAACGGCTTTCTGTGACACACGTTTACACACATCAGATCTGACGACACCATCCTTCAAAGAACAACAGATTAAAGAGAACGAGGGCTGAAGAGGAGAGCTTTAAAAAGACATTTGCACTCCAGAGCGCGACGAGGTGCTAATCAGAGCGAGAGCGTTACAATTCATACTTCTGAGTATACACTCAACACAAGTTCTGTCACCAGTGTCGGGAAAAGTTACTTTTTGAAGTAATGCATTATAATATTGCGTTACTCCATAAAAATTGTGTTCCTTGGAAAGCAATGCATTATGTTGCTATTGTGTTTTTATCACCTGGGCTGGGCTTGCTTGTTTGTTTTTAATAATAAACGAAAAATAAAATAATAAAATATATATATATATTTTTTTAGAAATATTTTAATTTATATTTTATATAATTGGCTATTTTAATTATATTAATACTTAATATTTAAATTTTAAATATTTTTGTTACTTAAAAGAAAGCTAGAAGATAAGTAGAACCACTAACAAAAACTGGAAATAAATAATAAACTAAAACTGAAATAAAAATCAGATGCAGGGATATTAAATGAAGTAATTAATAAATTATACCTAAATAGTAATATTTAAAAAGAACAAAAATTTAAATTACATAAGCAAAAAACCAAATGGCAAAAAAAAAAATAAACTAAATGAAACGCAAAATATTACAATTCAAAATATTAATAACAAACTAACAGTATATAAAATAATAATAAAATAACACTGATCTGAATGAATCTTGGTAAACATTAATTGAAAATCTGAAAATCTAATTAAAGCACCTTTTACATAGTATTTTTAACATACAGTGAATTTAGATTTAGCATTATATCTGTTCTTGTACATTATTTAAGACAGATTTTTTTTTTGTTGCATCATACCAAGGTAATTATACTTACGCTTGTCAAAATGTAAGACCATAAAAATTCTTTTTATTTTAAATAAAATGACTATAACTGAAATAAAATATAATTTAAATAATTAAATAATGATAAATAAATAATTAAAACACTTATTGTATTTCAGGTAGTTGCCACGGCAACATTTTTCATTTTCATTTAGTTTAACTTGATGTACTGAAACAATAAATAAAGAAATAATGAAATAAATACATAATTAAATAAAGAAAAAATATATAGAGAAATTAAAAAATATATAACCGCACAACAAAACTACTAAAACTTCAGTTAAAATAAAAACAGAAAATATTAAATAAAAACTAATTAAATGTTTATTCATATTATTGCACAATAAAAATATAAAACATAAAATAACATTAACAATACTATTACATTAACACTGAGAAATGCAGTGTGATACAAAACTCGAGCACTCCCATGATAATGAATGCAGCTGTCCACACCGTTGATTATAATCTATTTTTGTCGCATTGCATCACGCTCTTTAGTGCTGACACGGTGTTATGCTGTTTATTCATATTTGTTCACATTTATCATCCTCAGTCCAGTAAGCAGCTTCAGGACACACACACAGCTTGAAGAAAAGTGCTTTGTTCCTAAGTTTCTCCTAACACAATCACCACTGTACCCCAGAGCGAGGCACTGATGTCTCCAGCGGGACGGCCTGTTCCTGCCATCAGCACCCTGCAACTTACTCTGGGTAAAAATAAAAGCTGCTGCTAAATGACGTGGAACCGAGACGAAACTCTCAAATTCATCACTGAGCAAAGAGTTTCAGCTCTGATGTGACAGCAGGAAAAATGCTAAATGCAAATAATACAATGCAACCAGTCATGAACATGCATAGTTAGGATATCACAATAAAAAGACAGGATTTGTTGAAAAATGAGATTAAAAATTGGAAGTCAGCTGAATTGAATGTATCCAGTACTTTTATAATTTTGTAACGTATTTTTGACTCCTCTATAGATTAAAAAAAAGCTGAAATAAACTTAAATGAATATTGTCAATTTCCCTGTTCAGCCTGTGTCATGTTATACATTTTGTATATTATTACTCTAAGTTCATGGAAATATGAATAATAATTTTTAAAGTTTTTAAGGATTTCAATTAATCCATAAATCCAGGTTCTGATTAAAAAAAAAAAAAAAGTTATATTTTCAGGTAATTGCCATGGCAACATTTCTAAAAAAAAAAAAAAAAGAAGAAAAAAAAATGAATCTAGTTTAACTTGATGTACTGACACAAAAAATAAAAAATAATAATTAAATAAAAATTAAATAAAAAATAATACAAACTATATAGAGAAATAATAAAAAAGACAAAAATGAACAACAAAACTATCAAGACTTCAATTCAATATACCTAAATTTAAAAAGAAAGCAGAAAATATAAAAACAAAAATACAAATTAATCCAAAATATTAATAAAATAAAAAATAAGTCATTTAAAAATAATTTTAAAAAACAAAACAAAATCACTAAAACATTAACTAAAATTTTAATTAAAACAGAAAATATAAAAATAAAAACTAATTTAAAATATTAATAAAAACTCTAATGGTATCCTCAGGGATACTAAAATAACATTTTGTCAACTTTATATATTATTGAATATTCTTTATTTATAATTACATTTGAAAGTTTTTGATTCAATGACACTTAAATCTGGGTTTTGAAGCAAAACCAGTCTTGGTTCCCATTCATTTTCTCCAAAGGGATTGCAAAGAAATATTTCAATAAAGATTTTTTTTTACATGTTTAAACATTTAGGTTTGCAGTGCTGATGTATTACGTATATATCTATATTTAATGCTTTACAAACTACTGCTAAAAATCTATTTAGTGAAGTATCTTGATATCTCACGACTTGCTCCTCAAGGGATTCGAACCAGCGACCTTCCAGTTGCCAGCGCTGAGCCTAAACACACAAACCAAATCTTCTCCTTTCATTACGGCAGGTGGTGTCTGTTCTATTCCCAGTCTAGTTGTAAAACCCTGTGTGTTTGGAGAAGCTACTCTCCAGGGTGAACCACATCAAACCATAAGCTGCATTTCTGTCCAAATCATTTCATAATAATCTGCGCAGATTTAGGAAATAATCCTGCGGGTTTGGCAACAGCTTTCAGAGACGGCAAACTGTAATTAGGACACGTTCCCACTGTCTAACGCTGCCTTCAAGTCATGTCAGGATGATCGCATTTACGAGACGAGTGGACACGAACACCACCACAGTGTTGTAATTATTAGTGGGAGACCTGGGATTTTCTTCCAGCCAATTAAAGGATTATGAAGGAAGCTGATTTACATATGGGTCACCATAAATGCTGATTAGCTTTAATGCATTTTCACTGTTTAAAAACCACGAGAGCTGACTTTGATATATATTTTGTTGCACCAGTGCTAAAAAAATTATATTTTCATTTTAATTTGGGGTATTTTTATGCGCTTTTGTCATTTTTTTGCTTGGTTTTAATTTGTTTTTTTAGTACTTCAACTGGAAACATTTCAAAATGTACATTTCAGCTTTCAATATTTATATTTCATGTCAGCTTTATTTCAATTAACAAAAAATATTTTTAATAGTTTTCGTCAACAATAAAAGTGGACAGTAAAATAAATTCCCAGAAGGACTTGAAAGTGGCATAAGACTCAACAATTAAATCAATTTTACAATTTAATTAAGCTATTTCTAATTTAAGTACTCACAGCATTACTTTTTCTATCATGTGTCTGGTATTTTCTGTTGGCTAGAGTCTGAACTAACGAGGCCCAAACTGGGAAAGAATCATTTTGGAGTCGGTTCACTGTAATGAATCACTCAAACAGATCGCAAAATAGTCCGAATTCATGTAAAATCATGTATTGTTTTTTAAGTTACAGCTGACTTGTGACAAAAGCGGCTTTAAATCTTAAATTAGCTCAGTGTTGTTGGCTTAACAAAAAAATTAGAAACAAAGGGATGTTTCAGATCTAGAGAAAAACAAATATTTCTAAAAAGTTTTTTTTATTTCATAAATATTTAAGTTATCAATTTTAGTAATTTTAAACATAATTCAGTTAGTTGCCATAGCTACATTTCAAAAATGTACTTTCAGTTTAAGGTTTTTATAATAGTGATATTTGATCTTTATTTCAATGAACAAAAATGCATTTTAATATTTCAATTAATTTTAGTACTTAAAACGTATTTTAGTTGCCAAGGCATCATTTCAAAAATAACGTAAAATTTTTTCAACTTCTATATTATTTTCTTTACGTTTTAGTTCACTTAATTTTTTTTCACAAATTCTGAATGAATCATTTTTGAGTTCAAGCGGGTTGCAAAACAGTCTGAATCACAGTAAAAACAAACAAACAAACAAAAAAAAACATGTATTTGGTCAAATTATTGCTGATTAAAATATGAAGTGGCTTCAATGTTACGGCACACTTTGTGAAACAGAGCGTAGGGGTGTCCTGCCCTTTTCTTTTGTGTGAATCTGTTTAGGTTTTGTTTTTGTTTAGGGCGTTAGGTAACCTGCTGTATTTTATTTTTACAATTTGACTAGGTTATTTAATTTCTTCTTTTTCGTTCTAGATCCCTTTTATTTGTTATGTTGGCCTGTGGCCACTCCGAAGAGATGCTCTCTATGTTTCACTTATTATCTTTAATAAATATAACAGTTTTTGTTTCTGTAAATGGTGTGCTTGTTTGGTCCCTGACCGGAGCGATTTCTTCTTAAATTTGTTTGGGAATCCATCACCAATCCTATTTCTATTATGCCCTTCTTGTTCCCTAGACTTGGGATGTAACAGCATAGCTGGACAGTTGTTGAGCTGAAAGCATTGGGCAGCGCATGCTGCTGAGTTAAAGGGGTCATACAAGCTGTTCGTGAATATATAAGATCGGTAAAGTTGCAAAGACTAAAGTCTCAAACCCAGAGATATTCTTTCTAGAAGTGAAGACTCATCCACGCCCAAATATGGTAAGGGGCGTAACATTTCTGTCACACGCTTGAGGTATTCAACCAATCACAACGCACTGGATAGCTGGCCAATCAGAGCACACCGTGCTCTTCAAAAATGATGAGCTTTCTAAAAATCGACGCGTTTCAGAAAGCGAGGAGCTACAATAATGTACGGTATGTGGAAAATAATGTGCTTTTTTACCCTTAAACCACGTAAACTAGGGATGTAACGCGAGATATCAAAATCTCACGATATGATATTTATTGCAATATTTAAAAAGAAAAAAAGACAAATTAAGTACAAATGAAAATTTTGTTAATTTTAAAGTTAAATTATTCTATCTAATGCACTTCGAGAGTTCAAAATTAAGAGCTCCGACCCACGTTCTTAACTAAGAAAACTTAACTGGACTTAACTGGACACAAAACAATGTTATTTTTAGCATCGTCATATGACCCCTTGCATGTTTCGCACCTAAACCAACACAAATTCACATCATTTATCAAATTACTTCTCTTACCTTCTCTCTGCTGTCGAGTGCCGACCCGTCAGGTCGTGTACGAATGGTGAACGGCGTGGACAGGCGGAGCAGAATGTTCTGGAAGGAGCAGGGGATTCTGGGAGAAACCAGCTCAAAGCTGTTGCTGAAGGTGAGCGTTCGGTGCGGGTCGCTCTTGGCCTGTTTCCGAAGCCCCTCCCCGACCTGCAGGACCTCCATGTTGGGTCCCAGAACCAGGTGAAAGGGAAAGGCCCGGCAAAACGTGCTCAGACCGATGCGCAAATCCAGCGGCGAGCGCGACAGCTGGCGAGATGCGGCGGCGGTGTGCGACGACGAAGATGCGGATTGAGTCCGGACCTCTCGAATGAGGAAGGACAAACAGGCAGGAGATGAAGACGAGGGCGGAGATGGGGATGAAGAGGGGGAGGAGTCCGTCGAGAGCTCGCCGTCCTCATTGGCTGTGTGCAGCCACGTGGGAGGAGCTTCCTCCACCGAAACGTCCGATTGGTAGATGCGACGGGCGGCGGCCCGGATTAAACCCGGCATGGCCACGCCCACTGTAGGATCAGGGTTGAAACAGTGGAGGAGAAGAGTCCGTCCCACATCGCTCTCCGCGTTAGTCTCTTCGCTCTCCTGAGGAGCGTCTTTGCATAGGAAAGAAGGAGCCTCGGACGACGCTCGGCGGCCGCAGGACGTTCTGATGTGTTCTAGAAGTGCGTCGAAACCGTTGAAGAAGTCCTGTAGGTTTCCTCCGAGAGCTCGCAGAACCCTCTCGTTCTCCTCCAGACACAAACCAAAGAATTCCTCCCCAAATCGGCCACGGATGTCGGCAAAGTCCACGCCTGTGAAAAATAATGCAAAAAAAAAAGATCAATTTGCTTAACAATCTTTTAATAAAAAAAAATAAAAAAATACATTACTGTTCAAAATAGATTTTAAAAAGAAATAATTAACACTAATAATAAAACGTTTAATACATTTTAATTTAATTATTTGTTTAATAATATTTTTTTTTTTTTAGAGAAATGATTGCTTTTATTTAACAAGGACGCATTAAATTGATCAAAAGTGACAGTAAAGACATTTATAATGTTACAAAAGTTCTTTTTGACTTCCTATTCATCAAAGGACCCTGAAAAATAAAATGTATCACAGTTTCCACAAAAATATTGAGCAGCACAACTGTTTTCAACATTGATAATAATCAGAAATGTTTCTTCAACAGCAAATCAGCATATTAAGGATCATGTGTAATAATAGTGTAATAGTACATCATAAACTTTACTGTTTTGACTGTATTTTTGATCAAATAAATGAATCCTTGGTGAGCAGAAGTATGAAAGCTTGTTTCCAATATTGGATAAAAAAAAAAAAAAAGTTAATTGCATCTAACAATTTTGACTTTTGTTCTCGCATTTCTGAATTCATAATTCTAAAACCGAAACTCAACTGTTAGATGTAAACTAAAAAAAGTCTGAACTGTGACACAAAAAGTCGTAATTTCCATGGTGGAATTAAAACGAAAAACAGAACTTTAGAGGAAAAATTCTGAATTGCGAGATGTAAACTCACAATTGAAGAAGTGTGAGATTAAAAAAAAAGAAAAAAGTGTGTCAGAAGTGAGAGATAATAAGTCACAATTACCTTTTTTTTTATTCCAAGCTTAAGAGACTTCATAAGAGGACTTCTTATTAAAAACATGAAAACATTTTACCAACCCTGAATATTTAAACAAATTTATATTTGTATTATGCATTAACCTTTGAGTAAAAGCAATGCAGCACTTGAGCGGTAATATGACACGTCATCGAGTGGATTATTGCTTTAATAAACGTAGCAGCATTGCGTTTTAACACGTAACATACAGTCACAGATTATTACTGACATTTACATCGGAATGAACACGACTCATGCGATCTGCATTTAGCAGAACTATCTGTTTTATAAACATGCTTTTACATAATGATGGAAAGTTTAAAGGTCTGGCCCCCAGCGAAACCATCGATCACCAAAATAATCAATCGCTGCAGCACAAGCGCGTCGTGAAACGCTGCGGCTCTGCTGCATAAAAGCAAGATGCGCAGTAGGTTTAGCTGGGCAGGGCTCAGTTCAAATGGCTCATTGCGGTTTATTTATAAATGTGTTCTCGTTAGGGATGGCAGAGTTAGTATCTTAGCAACAGCTCGGGAATGGAGACTGCAGCAATGGAGGGAGTTTTTAGGAAAGTGTCAGTGAGTGTGTATTGAGGTCAAAGTTTTGCCGTTTCGTGTGTGTGTGTGTGCGCGCACTCCAGCTGCACGATTTGGTGAAAAATCATGAGAAATATTGCATTTAAGATGCAAAATAATGCACTTTATGTTGTCAATGCATGCTAAAAGTGAACCACTTTGCAGACAAAAAACAAAATTCAAATACTGAAACAACATAAAAAGTTCCATGCATGCTTGAGTATGCAGAATATTACTCTGAGGCATGCATGACATATACTGTATTTATTAAATTAAATTGCAATGATTGCAAAAGGTCATATTGTGATTTTGATTTCTTCGCTTGATTGAGCAGCCCTAGTTTGTACCTACCTAAAATAGTTGCTGTGTATTTCAGTATTCCTGAGATGTCAGTCTGGCTGTCACAGCGAGAGTTCTCAAACAAACACTTCTGCTCATCTGACAAGCTTCGTACAAACTCTTGTCCACTGCAAGAGAAAGAGAGTTTAGTTAACATTTACCAGGGTGTGAGTTAGATAAAAGTGTAACCAAAATATCAAAAGAAAATATTAATAGCTCAAAGGTTCCTCCTTCATAACTAAAGGTCTCAATTTCATCCATTTAAATTTAAAAAGATATTCATATGGATGAATAAAAATAGAAATAAATGTTTGCATGTCAAGCCTAGTCAAATTTATTTGTATAGCATTTTTCACAATACACAATATTTCAAAACAGCTTTACAGAAAATGGTGATGTTAACATTTATAATATATTCGTATCTTAAAGTCTTTTAGTCACATTTAGCAGATTGGAGCTGGGTGATAATAATATAGTATATATATATATCACTGTACGTGAATATACTGTATGCATGCAGATAAAGTTGGACATGCTTATACCATCTAACTTTATATAAAGAGCTGGATGATATTATTGTTACATTTTGAGACAAAATTTAAAAAATCAGGCATTTGAGATTTGCTATATCACATCGTCTTACATGAGGATAAAGTTAGACATATGCGACCCTGGAGCACAAAACCAGTCTTAAGTCGCTGGGGTATATTTGTAGCAATAGTCAAAAAAACACTGTATGGGTCAAAATTACCCATTTTTATTTTATGCCAAAAATCATTAGGATATTAAGTAAAGATCATGTTCCATGAAGATATTTTGTACATTTCTTACCGTAAATATATCAAAACTTAATTTCTGATCAGTAATATGCATTGCTAAGAGCTTCATTTGAACAACTTTAAAGGTGATTTTCTCAATATTTAGATTTTTTTGCACCCTCAGATTCCAGATTTTCAAATAGTTGTATCTCAGCCAAATATTGTCCGATCCTAGCAAACCATACATCAATGGAAAGATTATTTATTCAGCTTTCAGATGATGTATAAATCTCAATTTTGAAAAATTGACACTTAAGACTGGTTTTGTGGTCCAGGGTCACATATTTTATATTCAACTTTAAATGAAAACCAGTCCAGAACAATTTGAGCTAAAATAAAATAAAATAAAAATAGGCAGGTGAGATTTGCTTTATAGTATATAATGCATTTGTACAAAATTTCAAAACTTTTTGTCATTTATTGTAAAGAAAGCAGCACACATTTTACAAACAACAACTTTTGACAAAAACCTAAAACACTGAAACAATATAATTAGATCTAGTGTTCAAAATTGGTTACTCTGTTTTGCTATTTTGCATCACGTGAAATTTAATTCGTTTTAAATGTGAATTTGTCGTCAAAATACTGCATCGTAAAAGCATCTTGCGATGAAGAGGTTAATAATTTTCTGTGAATGTGTGAGACTTCCGATTCATTTGCAACAGGTAAATGACAAGAATAACAAAGAGTAAAACTATTTGCGCTACAAACCAGTATGTTTATGATTATGATAACACATTAAAATGATATGTTAGCAAATACCAATCTGCAATATCAAGCAGCATAACAAAAATGTTTGTACCATTTCTCGCTATGTTTAAAAATATTTTAAAGTATATTTATATAGAACAGTGTGCATGTTTTAATAACTTGTTTTGTGTTTGTTCATTGTGTGGTGATATGTATTGCTTTGTAACTTTGTCTTGCCTATCTGAGATATTGTATCTCTAGCGGGACCTTCCTGGTTAAAAAAGTAAATAAATAAATAAATATAGGTCAAATAGCTGAATGGAATCAGACCGGAAGTCCCACACATTCAAGTCACAAATTGTCACGGCCAGCCTTACATTAAAAATAAGGCGGCTATAGTTCATATTCAGACTTCTGTCGTTTTGATTGCAGACTTTAGTATAATTTGAGACGTTGTTGAGATCTGAAACTCTATTTTCTCAATACTGTCTAAGAGAAACAACTGAGACATAAAGGATATCTACTTTCTCTAAGGCATTATGGATGTACTACCTTATTTCCCTCTGTCTGTAAAACTCCACTGTTCTCTGCAGGGCCAGCTGAATTGTCTGGGTCTAAAAGGAAGAATAACAATGCAGTCAGAAGTTGCTCGACCCAGATTCAGGAGTGACACTACAAAGACACGATTTAACTGGTAAACAACAGCACTCTCATCGCACTTGTCCAAACACCGCTCCGCTTCGAGAGCTCCTTTCGCGGGATCTAATTAAAACGGGTTCAAAAGACACCAGACAGACACAACAAAATCAAAAGTTAAAGCAACTGTATGTTGTTGTTGATGTTTTTTTGTTTTTTTTTTTACCTGAAATTTCAGTTTTAAAACTTTCCCACTCTTCCCCAAACATGTTTTCTGGGAGTGTGTAAGTTTGCGGAGCGGGTACGAAATTCCGCGAAAACAACGGATCGGTTTACGGCAACAACAAATGCACGTGTATATGGAATTACAATCGCTTCACTGTAGGGGGCTCCAAAGTCACAAAAATACATAAAACTACATGCAGTTGCTTAAAAAACAAAAACAAAACAAAAAAACAAGTATTTTCTCAATGGAAATTAATTGATACCAGATTCCTTTGGTTGCACATAGCCTATTAAAATGACTGTAAAAAGTGTTTTTTCGAAGTTATAAATAAAACAAAAATAACTTGAGCGCTATATCTAACGTGAACGTACTACTTTAGTGTTACTTGCCATTTCTTTGTAATTTACTAGCAATTTGTGATTCTGAAAATTGTTTCTACGTCACTTTTTTTCAGTAATAAGTTCCACAGAGCTGCAGTTTAAGTTTTAACTAATTAGGCTAATCTAAGTTCTCCATTTCTTGAATGGAGTAAAAGGTGATGGTAAACTGATAGTCTCTATTGGATTTGTCTGTTTGTGCCGTGTTTGTGTGATTTGGCGCTTTTAAAGGGATTTACAGTACTGAGCTACCTGTAATAGAATACACCCTTAAGCCTTATCCAATCAACCGCCTTTATCACGCTACCACGGCAACAATATTCCAATCAAAATCCTCCTCATTTCAGGAAAGCTCTTAATAGCTCAAATCCAGCTTTACCTGGCCAAATCTGCTTTAGTGATCTCACAGCAGTCTCGCTCTCTCTCTCTCTGGAGAAATTAAACCTGATTTATACTAACGTAACACTGCAGAGAATCATAAGAATTACAATAAAACGCACTCTGGTAATGAGAAGGTGGGGGAAAATTACCTTGATTGTTGTGAAAATAATGTCACAGTGCAAAAAATCTTTATGGTCTTTAAAGTGGCTTCATTTTCTTCAT